>OY992887.1:104535417-104747917 GCA_963921405.1 Cepaea hortensis
GTAAACGTACAGTGCATACATATTGTTTGATCTTGTAAGGGTGTAAAACATTTGTGATTTGTGAAACCTGTCACCGTTTTGACCTTGTCGACATTGTGATCTTGTCGCCATTGTGACCTTGTCGCCATCTTGTAAACTTGATGTCTATATCCTTACTGAATGTCATCTTGATGTAAGTGATGTGTCATCAATGTTGTAAAGTGTTGAGATACATGTAGATTGTCTTTGTGAATTGAGTTGTCGAAAACAGAAAGTTTTGGAAAGAAAGTGACTTGTGTTTTGGAAAAAAAATTGTTGACGGACAATATTACGACATACAATTACACTTAACGCCACACAAACCTAATCAACACTTAGTGACAAGCAGGCACACACCAACAAATAGACGCTAATTTATTTTCCTCTAAAAACAAAGCAGGTTTTCCATACCATCCGAAACCTTGCCGTAGAGGTCATTTGTGTTTTCGAAGTAGCGACCCTACAGTTCCTAGCCCGATTTCCAACTATTCTTCACCGCATCCAGGGCACTTGAGTATATTTTTCTTTTCATATACTTTAAGGATGCAATTTTAGGCACATATTGTCAATAGAAGTCAATTGTAAATTGTTCATTACTAACCACTTATAAAATATTTTGTGTGGCTGGTATTTCATTGACATTTTCCATCATGTCTTCATTAAATGATTTCATTGATATGGGGTTAAAGTTGAAGTTAACAGGTGATGAGTTAACGAAATGGAGTGAGAATAAATACTCTGAACACCTTCGTGAGAAAGCTAATGAACGCGATGAAAGAGCAGCTGAAAGAGCCTTAAAGCAGGCAGAGACTGAAGTAGCTGCAAAGACAAAGCAAGCTGAATTAGATAGTGCACTGAAAAAGGCCGAGATCGAAAAAGAAACAGAACTAAAGAAAGCAGAAATGGAACGAGAAACAGAATTAAAGAAAGCAGAAATAGCAGCTCAGAGTAAGAGAGAAGAACTGGAAGTACAGTTGAAGATGAAACAACTTGATACTGAGACTGCTATCAACAAAGAGTATAAGAAATCTGAGAGACTGGAGAAAGAAAACCAGTACAAGAAATATCAGGGTATTGTACGTAATTATACCTCGGGTGACTGCATCGCAGCCTTTACCCAAAATTTTGAAACTTTAATGGAACATTACCAAGTTCCACTGTCTGAATGGAATATTGTGTATATGAGGAGTTTATCAGGGGAACCACTTAAAGTCATTGAGACCATCCCCAAAGACCTCAGAAAAGATTACCATTATCTGAAATCTAAGATTATGGCACATTTTATGTTTGATGAGGCAGGTTACAGAGAACAATTCAGTAAGTTGAGCCCAAAACCGACTCAAACGTTCTCTGATTACCTCTGCTTAGTCCGAGATATATTTACCAAATGGACTTCAGCAGCTAAAATTGACAAAAATTATCAGAGACTAGAAGATCTGATCATTAGAGATAAAATCATTTCATCCATTCCATCAGCATTTTCAAAATTTTTGCAAGAGAATGAATGCACTAGTGTAGATGAGATTGAGAGACGTGGTTCGGCGTATTACACAGCCAACAAACATTGTTTTGCCAGTGAAGCTACTGACATAAATTTTGTAGCATCGGCTAACTATGACAAACCCTATAGTAGGCAGAAACCTCATAGGCCTACCTCTGAGAAGTTTAATCACTGTATTTATTGTAAATTTTCACATCATCAGAGTGAAATGTGCGATAAGCACCCAGGATACAACACTTACCTACTAAACATGGTAAACAGACAAGATAAGGAGCGTAGGTCCTTCAGAAATTTGCGTAAATGTTTCCTCTGTAAGGCGCACGGACACCATCGGAAAGAGTGTGAAGGTAGGCAAATGACCAACAAAGCAAATGCCGCCTTGTTTTACAGTTCGGCGTCAGACGAAGAACAGCCAGAGAAACATCCTGTGAACTCAGCACAGGCTTTTGACATATTTAGCGCAAATAAATGCTCTGTTTGTAACACCTTTTATGAAGATGGTATTTTAACATGCGGTCACGCCATCCCTATTGCCAATGAAGAAGCTAATTTGGTTGTAGATTCAAAAGGCAGGATAACCGTCCATCACGGATATGTGAATGGCAAGTCTGCTACAGTCCTTCGTGACACGGGCAGTTCACTTATTGGTCTGAAGAGAACGTTCATAATGCCTACAGACTATACAGGCAGGCACGTAACATGCAGAACATTCTCAGGCAATATTGAGAAATACCCACTAGCATGGGCATATATGGAAACACCTTTCCTCACTGGGAAAGTAAAGTGCGCTGCATTAACAAACCCAGTGTGTGATGTAATTATTGGAAATTTACCAGAGGTGAATGATAAACCTCATGACATAACATCTCTGTGTATTGATGATAACATAACATCACCATCAAATGTCATCATTGAAAATGTCACACCACCTATTGATTGTACGGTAGCTAATGTAGCACTAACATCTCATGACATCATTGATAACATTGTTCCATCACCATCTGATATCATTGAATGTGTGTCGCAGTGACTAGATCTACTGCTAGAGTGCAAGACGAAAGTAATCAAACTGAGGCTATACAAATGCTCAGCCCAGTATCACTACCTACTAACACCATGAAGGAAACGTTTGTAACAGCTCAAAAAGCTGATCCTTCATTGTCAAAATATTTTAGTCTGATCGGCCAAAAGCCAAAGGTAACCAAGAATGCAAAATGGCATTTTGCTGTGAAAAATGATATACTCACCAGGTATTATACCAGAGGTGACAATACCACAGAGCAAACTGTTTTGCCAACTAATTATCGCAAGCAAGCCTTACATCTTGCCCACGATATACCTCTTGCAGGGCATATGGCATACGTTAAGACCAGATCAAGGTTATTGACACAGTTCCATTGGCCCAAATTTTGCAATGACATTAAAGAATATTGCAGAAGTTGTGACACCTGCCAGAAACTGGTAAAAAAAGGTAAACACCCACAGGCAAAGTTACAAGTTACTGACTTAGCCAGTCGACCTTTTGAAAAATTATCTGTCGACATAGTGGGCCCTCTTAATCATACAACAACTAGAGGTAATAAATATATTCTAACTGCCATTGATCAATGTAGTCGCTGGCCAGAAGCTATTCCGCTAAAGAACATAACTGCCAATGATATAATGGAAGTTTTCTTCCATATTTTTTCACGGATAGGTTTTCCAGACACTATCCAATCTGATAGGGGCACTCAGTTTATTGCCGCATCTACCCAAGCTTTCACCAAAATGTTGGGAGTGAAGCAATGTTTCAATTCCCCGTACCATCCTCACTCTAGTGGAGTAATAGAAAAATTTAACGGGGATCTAAAGCACATGCTTGCAAAAGTAACGCAAGAGCACCCCAATAACTGGGATGTATATCTACCAGCTATTCTTTTTGCTTATCGCGAGGTACCACATTCTAGTACCGGTTTCTCTCCTTTTGAACTTATCTATGGTGCCAAACCACGTGGCCCATTGACTATTTATCACCAAATGTTAACTGACTCTACTCCAGTACTTAAACCCATATCATCATACGTATATGTTACATCATTGCGTGAAAGAATCATCAAATCTTGTATTATTGCAAAGAATGCACTAAAATTATCTGGTGCTACTTATAGACAGTATGCTGACAAAGGTAACAGGACAATAACGTTGACACCTGGACAGGACGTTCTTCTTCTACTACCTAGTGACAGACACTTATTGGCTGACTCTTGGCAGGGACCTTTTAAAGTGACGAGATAGATTTCACCTGTAGACTACGAAATCCAAATAAAAGACAAACACAAAATATTTCACATAAATATGCTAAGACCATACCACAACAGAGACAACGAACAAGACGATACGACAGCTTGTACAGTGATAATAGATCATGAAGACGACGATGCTAGTGACGAGATTCCAACACCTGCATTAGACACGACAAACTGCTTGAAGGAGATTAAAATCAACCCAAAGTTAACTCAAGCAGAGACAAACAGTTGCAAACAGCTTATACAACAGTACAACACCATCTTTTCCAACAACCCAGGACAAACAGAATTAGTACAGCATCACATCACACTCACATCAAACACACCCATAAGATGCAGACCATACACCATCCCATTACATTACAAAGAACATTTACATCAGGAGATCATCAACTTAGAGAAAAACAACATCATAAGACGATCCCAATCAGACTTCTCATCTCCAATGGTCATAGTACGCAAAAAGGACAATACAGTAAGACTGTGTATCGACTATCGAAAGCTCAATAAAATAACTGTTCTAGATCTTGAACCAATGGCTAACTCTGACGATCTTCTGACAGAACTGACAGACGCTAGGTTCTTTACGAAGATAGATATGACGAAAGGATATTGGCAAATTGCAGTAGACGAACAGAGCAGACATCTGACAGCATTTGCCACACCTTTGGGACTGTACGAATGGTGCAAACTTCCATTTGGGCTTGTCAATGCCCCTGCCACATTCGTACGTATGACACGACTTCTCCTAGTAGACATTCCTAACATAATCTGCTACATAGACGACATCTGTGTTCACACAGAGACAATGACAGAGCACATTAAGACGTTAGAACAGACATTTGAACGTATTAGACAGCACGGACTGACGGTAAAGCCTGCGAAAGTAGACATAGCCTACCAGGAAATATCCTTCTTGGGGTACAAAATATCCAATGGCTTTGTCACGACAGACGATAACATTGTGTCCAAGATACTAAAACTCTCACTTCCGACTACAAAAAAAAACAAGTCAGAAGTTTGTTGGGACTGATAAATTATTACCGGCAGTTCATTCCTGATTTTTCCGAACTGACCGAAGTGTTTACTAATTTACTAACCAAAGATAAACCGGAGAAAATTGTAAACAATGAATGCCTACAAATTGCATTCCATAAAGTTCTAGCGTGTTTTTCTGATAAGAGTTTAAATAATCTCATCCTGAAATTGCCCAATCTCCATTTACCTTTCAGATTGCGTACAGATGCTAGCTCCGTGGCGATTGGAGCAGTCTTGTTGCAAGAGTACAATAACATCCTCCATCCCGTGTACTTCGTATCCAGGAAACTAAAGCCCAGAGAACGGGCGTGGTCTATACCTCAGTTAGAAGCCCTAGCTTTAGTGGTGGGTATAACTAAATTGTACAGATTTCTTCTAGGACGCCATTTCATCGTGGAATCTGACAGCAGCCCGTTACGTTTTTTAAATTCAGGTGTACCCTCAAACCACATGGTAGCGCGCTGGTCTCTTAAACTTCAAGATTATAGCTTTGAGGTTCGACATATCCCAGGCAGAACCAACTCAATTGCCGATCTTTTGTCCCGTTGTCCGACCGACCCAGTAAGCACCAATGTCTGAGTGCAGTGTGTACGAATACACTCAGACCGACACAGCCATTTATCAGTGAATATATTTTTTTCATTCACAAAAAGCTGTGTAATGTCTACAATATTGTGATAGGGGTTACTCCCAATATATATAGTGTTCTTATTTTACTAATTCATGTAGTGATTGTCGTGTATAATTGTGTAGTGTGTGGTAGAAAGCGAACTTTATTAATTGTAAATATTACGAACAAGAACAGTGTCACATTCGCTCAAAAACTTACCTTAAGCGAACTATCCAATTTGACAGTGACATCTGCGTGTGGAACATTCCAAGGATATTTTAAAGACGTGTGTGAACGTATAAACTAAACATTGACAGCTACACCACTGCAGTTAACCGAAATCCATAATGTTCGGTAGTGACACATTCAACACATGAACAGTCAATCGTAATCCAGAAGGTTTTGTAGTGAAACATCCAACACACATGAACTGTGAGAACATTGTACTTTCCGTAACTACATCAGACCGGAAAAAGTGTGTTCTAAAAGCTTCAACATCAGCTGATTTTAGTGTTCGTGTGTACTTCCGGATTAGTTAGAAATTTAGAGCAAAATTAGCAGACGACAAATAAAAAGAAAAAAAGCTATAACGATTCTAAAATCTTTAGGAATCAACAAAGTTAAATACACGAATTGTGTGTTTACATATTTACGTAGTGTAATCTTAGAATCATATCTTGATTAATGTATTCATATTACCGACTTTTTCTCGTTAATATGAAGAAACGTCAAGCAATGACGCTAAGAAATAGGATAATTATTGTAAATTATTTTATTTCATTTAATGTTGAAATTATTCCCCTTTCATTTATTTGTTATTACATCAATTACACAAAGGGCCATAATTTGAAATGTATATTCATTAATGTGTTGCGTATAATAGCCATGTTGTTGCCAGATTGTTGACACAACAGGTAGCCATCTACTGGGCATGGCAGAGTGTTACCGGCATTGCAGACCAACACAAGAGCTACTGGCCAAATAAGGTCAGGGTTTGAGCGTTTTATACGACTTATATAAAGCCGTATTTCAGTCTAGCTAGATGGTTTTTGTTTCAAGAACCATATTATTACGTTTTTTTTTGGAGGCTGCGAGGTAGATGCGTGAAGCTGGTACTACCGATCTGACTGGGTCATTAATGCAATTAAGGTAATCAGCCATCGAGAGGATGAAACCTGACAGGTGTTAAAGGTTGAACACCACATGTCGTTGAATGCAACTTCCATTTCATATATATATTTCTATGGCATATGTGTATTTATTTGTATTTTCATACCAATGTATATAACAACAGAAGGGTAGACTCTGACAAGGTTAGAATATTAACCCAGTATGTACATATATTATACATGAAAGATGACATCTTTCATGAATTTGCCGGGGGAGCGTGTCAGAGTCCAGAAAGGGTACAGTGATGCAGTGACATCGTTACGCCCGCCAGGCGACTTAGCTCCCAGCAGGGATGCAGCAACTTCGTTACGCCGCCAGGCGAGTGGTAGTTACCGGCCTGCAAGATTGCTGGCTGACGAACGACCAGCGGTCAAGCAAGGACGACGCAAGACGCACGCATGCCTCGTGAAGCCACCTTAGGTGGGAGGCAAGTTGCGAACTAGCGGGAGACAGCTCTGGGACACGGACTTGGACGGACGCATGATGAGAGAAAGGCGTTGTGTGGTTTTCTGTGCTTGAAAGTCGAGTGTCTGGACATCTTGAGAGTTAGACTTGTGAGCTGTATTGTGGATATAAGTGTATTGAAGTATCACGTATATATTGTTGTGATCATCGTAATGTATTTAATCTGTGAATAAATCCATTGAACGGTGTGTCGTTGAGTCTTACGTCAAATCACGTTGTACTTGTACTGTCTCACATGTGTTAGGTTAGCGAGCCAAGTTTAAGACCCTGACAGTTATCATTGATTTGTTTTCATCTGATCGACAGGACATTCTACATCAAGTGCATTACATCATGAGATTGATTGATTGTTCATACTCTTTCTCAGCATGTCTCTTCATCTCACTCATTCTCATCATTTCTCAGACATAATATTCATATGTGCCTGGATGATCATTTCACTCATTCTCATCATTCATCAGGCATAACATGCATATGCGCATGGATGATAAGTAAGCATACTGATGTGATTTTACCAATGATAAATTGACAGATTTGATATCGATAAAATTACAATGAAATCTAACTCATTCCACCATAATTCATTAGACAATAATTGTATGCATGGTAATTACACATAATTGTGAGGTTCACAAATGATGATTCCTCATGTTTAACAATATTGAAATTACACATGAATCACCACATGCCTGCTCTCATAAAAATAATAGAATGTTCATTCATCAGAAATCATAACCATTTTGGCATGTTTGATAAGTAGGCATCCTGATGTGATTTACAGATGCTAAATTCATGTGTGCAACACCAATGAAATCATAATGGGACCTCAGTCAATCCACAGTAATTCATAAGAATTTATAATCACAGTTGCATGTATGATAAGTGACATATTTATGTGATTTACAAATGATAAACTCATATATTCACCACCACACTGAAATCATAATGGAACTTCCCTCATTCCACCAGCAGTCCTCATGTATCATACTCATGTTTGCATGGATGATAATTAGGCATACTTATGTGACTCACAAATGATAAATTCACAGATGTGACACCAATGAAATCACAATTGATTCACAACATGCACACTTTCATCACATACAGAGAATTATGTGATACACCCAATCCACATTCATTCATCCTGAATCATAACTACACTAACAAGGGTGATGATCATACAAATTTATGTGCCTCTCATAAGATAAATCCACATGTTTAACAACAATGAAAATACATTTGACTCACCAAATGGGTGCTTTCACCTAACACACACACAATTATGATCCATATAGAAATCTATTTACATCTCATGTGCTTTGAACTTTTGTTACACATTACACTAATTTCTCTTACCAGTGTTGGCACATGTAAAATAGTTTCTTCTTATTGAACTAAGTATTCTTAGCTTCCTAAATCTTAAGTCAATCACACTTCTAATCCCTGCTGATTTAGTTTAATTCCTTAAGAAATAAATTGTACAATCTAGGTCTAATGCTTACACATTAAATAAGTTGTTTAACTAGAAGGAACTTTCCTCATGGTTTAACCTCGTGTACCATTTGTTCATGAACTACGATATCTGAATAAAGTACTTAGTCTAACCTAATTAATTTCTTAGGAACTAACCACATGGTTACCACATCCACTTACCAACTTCTTCTTGGGAAAGGATAACTTACTAACGTAATATAAAATATAGCATTGTGCACAAATGTCACAAATGTCACAAATGGCTGCAGAAAAATAATTAACTATGATAACAACTTGAAAACCAGTTCATTTTTATGCATACATTGTCCCTTTATTTCTCAACATAATTTTCACCAACATTGATGCAGTTATCCCATCGTTTTATCAGTCCTCCCAAACCAGCTGCATAGAACTGCGTGCCCTGTTTTCTAAACCACGTTTTCACTTTACATTAAACTTCGGCGTCCTTCACGAAATTTCTCCCGTCAAGGTGTGTTTTCAGTGGACTTAGCCCCTAGCGATTTCCCGCAAAGCGGTACATAGTTGGGTAGAGGGGTCTTCGTGGCGAAGTGTTCAAGTCAATTGACTCGGACTTCGAAGGTTGTGGGTTCGATTCCGGGCCGCGTTCTTCGGTTCACGACTGAAATGTTTCGAAGACTTCTGTGGGTCATCGCTAGAGCTACGGTGTTCGTGTTTTGTGCGACGCTTTCCGGGCTGCGGAAAGAGACCTAGTCATATGGGATAAAACACAGTGCAATGAAGTCGACCCTGTCGACTATTAAGCGACTTTTTTCTCTTTATAGTTGGGAAGAAAAAGTTACGACGGCGAGTCAATAAGTAAGTCACACAGTCCTGTGGGATGGCAGGTAAATGAACACAGGACACGCAGATTTATGCATCCGGTTTGGGATGACTGATAAAACAATGGGGTAAGTGGATCAATGTTGGTGGAAATTATGTTGAGGAATAAAGAGACAATGTATGTATAAAAATAAACTGGTTTCAAGTTGTTATCATAGTTAGTTACTTTTCTACAGCAATTTGTGACTTACTTATTAACTTACCCTCGTACATCCCAAAATAATGCTCATGGCTTCATTGTGTATCTCTTCAAGTCTTCCAATCTGTATAGGGCTGACAGTGAGGATGACCTGGGCATACTAAATGGATAAGACCTATTAACAGTCTTTCCCCGGTGTTGGTAATTTTCATAGACGCATTTCTGAAAGACCTTATCGAGCTTTTGTTATCGCGTGATCGACGTGTTCTTTGAAGGACAAACTGTGATCAAATCTCATGCTCAGTTATGTCATCAACTTGGTTCTGATCATAATGTCCTCGTCTGTTCTCATTGCTGGTAGATCATTTTTAATTCTGTGATTATGTAAGGAGAACCCTACAGCTGAAGCCTTTGTGGGGTTGACAATAATAAGCAAAAGAAGAAGAAGAAGACGTACAGCATAATCAAATTTATTAAGCAAGTGTCGTTGACACCTTGCAGTCTTGACAGACCAAAGTATGTGAGTTGGAATGTGGCCAATATTCCATCACAATGTCTGGGTAGAGCTTCAGAGGAACATGTGGCGCCCAAACGACATGTCCCCTCTCTCGGCCTAACCTTGTGTTGTCCAGAGGAATGGGTAACCAATACGCCTGGCACAAGGTAGGCTGCAGATGCTGGTGGCTCAGCGTCAATCCTCCGAGACCTCACCACCACGAGCCGGTGGCGAGTTATGGCCAGACCCTGACACTCAAGGGACCCGGCTTAGAGGCGTTCAGACAAGTCCCGCAGGTGAGGGCCTCGTACGAGCCCGGACCATGAGGGCACGCACATCTGTCGATCACAAGTGTCCGGACCTGTGTAAAGCGTGCACTATCATCAGACTCTCCACCTGACTTTAGGCGGCCCTCGCGACCAGCGGGAATAGGCCCGCCAGAGCTACCGCAGGAGATATTGCCTGTCTATTTGCAAGCAAATCCCCCATCCTTCCACCGCTTGACTGAATAAGTAGAGAAACGATAAAAGTAGTGGTTATCTACTATCTAGCGAAACCACAGCTAAGGGAACGGGCTTGGTAGAATCAGCGGGGAAAGAAGACCCTGTTGAGCTTGACTCTAGTCCGACTTTGTGAAGACACATGAAGGGTGTATCATAGGTGGGAGCGCAAGCGCAATTGAAATACCACTACTTTTTTAAGCAAGTGTATTGCAAGCAAAACGTGTGTAAGTAAATATTTTGTAAGCAGATGCATTATAAGCAATTAAATTGTAAGCAACAATACTGTAAACGCATTGAATTGTAAGCAAATATATTGTAAACACGTTACATTGTAAGCAACCATATTGTAAACACATTACATTGTAAGCAACTACATTGTAAATACATTATATTGTGAGCAACTATTTTGTAAACACATTCTATTGCAAGCAACTATATTGTAAACAAATTACATTGTAAACAACTATATTGTAATCAAATTACATAGTAAGCAACTATATTGTAAACATTACATTTCAAGCACCTATATTGTAAACAAATGACACTGTAAGCAACTATATTGTAAACACATTACATTGTAACCAATGAAGACGGGTTATTAACCAAACATTAGCACTCACGTTGAGTGAGTAGAGAACTATTTTGTCTCCTCCCATCTCTAGATTGCAAGTGTGAGGGTGGTACATGCAATAATGGAATCCATGGTGATGGCTTGTGTGCAGGTGAGTCTGACCTTCCAGTATGTAAGTTCATTTTCTTTCTGTTCACATCCTCCACCTTTCTTGGCAAGTTTTCTTTCCTTCCCATATCCACACACCACTGTGGTACAGTACATGCTGCCTTCTTTCCTTATATGCTATTTTTAACTTCATTGTTCCAAAAAGAGGTTCCTAATTCTTTGCCGCCGGTCTCTCTGGCCGAGGGGTTACAACACTTTCTCCGTAATCCCGTTTATCACGCAGAGTCTCGTAGCGGGCGAGAGCTGGGAGCGGTTCGTCCCCCGCTGGTGACTTGCGGGATAACTGAGCCGGCCGCTCAGAAAGCAATGGCAAACTACTGAGCGTAATCTTGCTAAGAGATCAACAGACAGCTGAAAGATGCTGCTGTTGACAGCTAAGTCCGGTAAAAGGATATGCGAAAAAAAAAAAAAAAATTCTTTGCCTGGACCACTTTTCCACATTAATATTCAAGCGTGTCGAGCATGGCAGACTTGCAAATTGTTCATTAATTATCTACACTTCATCAGAGAGCTTCTTATATATCTTTTTGATTTTTTGTTTGAATTATCGCTTAACTGTATCTTCCCGAAGCCTCCTATATTGATAATGTCTTTTGTTAACTTGTCTTTTTCTTATTTTCCCGTATAATGAATTCTTTAAAAAAAAATTATAGCAGGTTTATGATCATTATTCAAATCCGTGTTTATGAGTGCTCTAGAATCCATAAGTAGAACAAAGTCAACGTGAGATGCCTGATCTATGCTATTCCATTTATACCAAGTTTTGGTGTGACTACGGTGATGTTGGGAAAAAAACTATTTGTTACTATTATTCTTTATTCGGAGCACATATTAAGTAGACTTTCACCATTGCTATTACTTTCAGTCTCCGTTTCGCTGAATGGCCCCTTGAATTCATATCAAGGTGCTCTTCTTGTAGCTTCTTCTTGCCATGTCAAATGGGTTGTGGCAGTCCTTTATGAGAGTAAGGTTGCTCTGCGCATGGGTTCCTGGGCTTCTCATCCCCGTATGATTACACCTGAGTTGCCACAGGGATCTGCATTATTCCTAGTGCTCTTTAAAGTCTACACCAGAAAAATCGCAGCAATTGAGACACCAGGTGTTGGTAGAATCTTGACATTTGCAGATGATATGCTGGTGTACAGACAGGGCAGAGGCACGACAATTTTGGGTGCACATCTACAGATGGCAGTAAACAGGGTAACAGAGTGGTGAAGGGACACAGGGGCCGTTATAAACCCAGACAAGGCATCTGTTGTGTGGTACTCCCTGGATAACCAGATTGTGAAGGCAGATGTCCCATGCATTATATTGAATGGATGTCCTCTTAGTAGAGAGAGAGAGAGAGAGAGAGAGAGAGAGAGAGAGAGAGAGAGAGAGAGAGAGAGAGAGAGAGAGAGAGAGAGAGAGAGAGAGAGAGAGTAAGTTCAAGTACCTGGGTATCACCTTCGACAGGTGTACGTCTTTTGAAGATCATGTGGAGGCTGGTAGGGGACTTAATACTTTGTGGGCGATGGCAGCAACCGGGGTAGAGTAGAGGGTGCTTTACAAGCTCTTTCAGCAGTTAATAATTTTTGTCATTGAGTATGATTTGGGGCTCCTGACAGTATCAAAGAGCCTGCTTGAAAGGTTGGAGCGCACACAAGATGCGGCTATAGGGTGATTCTGGGTTGCACAAATGACACTCCGATTATATGTATGAGGCATATCCTGGGGCTGCCAATAATGGCGGATAGGCTTAGGGTCCTTCGGGCCAAATGGTACCCGACAGTTTCTGCAGATAGGGATCACCCCCTGCATGAAGCCATGAATATGGTCAAGGGTCATAGACTAAGAGGGGGCAGGTAGTGGATGGCACAGGTAGAAATATCTCTAGGTCATGTTGGTGACCATCAATCTCGAAAACGAGTGGGTTGAAGTACCGGCAGACAAGACGGACTGGCACAAAGTAATAGTAACACTGGGCCGTGAGTGCAGAGAATGGGCAGTGGGCTGCACAGAGTTTGAGGTGCAACAACTGATCCAGAGTAATACACATGAAGGTGACATAGTGATCTATACTGATGGGTCAGTGTGGAAACAGATGTTCGATGTTCATTCCGTTTTGCTTGCATTTTAATTTTAATTTTACAGTTTCATTGTTTTTCTGTAGATCTGTTTGTTTTGTTTTAAAAGAATACCAAAAAAAGATTTAAAAAAATAAACGTCGGATTCCTTGTGTTCTGATTTAGTTTATGTTTACATGTTTCAATGTAAGTTAATTTAGTATTATTATTGTCCTTATTATTATGATATTATTTAATGTTTACCTGGTTTAACGTCATTGTAAGGTATGTTCACTATATCTATGTGTATGTTATCTCCCCATTTTATTAGAAATCGCACATACTGTCATGATCTTAAAGTATATGGACATTTGGCTCGCTCTCTCAGAACAGGGGCGAAACAATCACACACATTCAATGATTGTACTCTCACAAACGGCCACGTGAAGTAAACCTTTTATTCACATAAACTATTTACATCAAATACATTCGTGAATAGTTGCGCTCCAAACTCTGCGCAACGCATACATTATCACAACACGAAGTATATACACTACAAATCTTATATTAATACAACATGACTCTCTCACTGCCTCAGCTTAAACACACTCCACTCTACTAGTCAGCCACGCTATCTCACAACAGTCAGAGAATACAAGCACAACTCTCTCTTTCCGTCCTGTCTCGCTGTCCTGAACCCGTCTGTCGGACACAGGTATTCTTGGTCAGACCTTTCCTTCTCACAACTCGTGCGTTCCGTGTATCACGATGACCACTGGGCTTCAGTTGCGTCGTGGCTAGCCTGTACTCGGTGACACCTTGCTACCTGTTGTGTTTACTGTCGTAAGTTGTCCTTCACCTGCAGGCTATGGAGATCCTGACACATACCTTCAAGTTTTTGTTGTAATTGTATACTATAATATACTACACTAACTGTGAGGTAGTCTTGTATTAGCAATGTTTATGTTTGGCAATGGAAGTTAACTCACATAGTAAACTGTCTACTTCTATCAGAAGAAGACAGTCCGTATTCTGTAGATATGTCTTGAGAAAAGGGAAACTGGAATATTTTGTGACAAAAGGGACGGTGGAGGGAACGTGAGGCAGAGGTATGCAGTGAGTGAAGATTCTGGACAGTTCGACATCATGAAATAGAGGGACATTAGTATCAGAAATGATTGGCCATACATGAGACAGTAGGCCCTAAACAGACACGATCCCCAACGCCACACGGAATGGACTATAAACAGTTAACCTTACAATAACAATAATAAAATGGATACTATTTATTAGTTTTATTGCAAGTTGTTAAATAAAAGAAATGTGTAACAAATTGCAAACATGGAGCAGAGTCACCAGACAGTGTGTGATTCTATAAGACGTAACACGTGTGCCTTTTGTATGCAGAAGGAAACCCGTGCCAGAGTTCCGTGTCCCCGTGTGGAAACAACAGTCAGTGCATTCACACAGGTCCAGGCAAATACAGGTGTGCCTGTCATGACGGCTACACTGGAGATGGGACAGAGTGTGCTCCCATAAACCCTTGCCAGAATAACAGTGGTGGTTGTCATGTCACAACAGATTGTATATACACCGGACCAAATCAGGTATTTATCAGTTAGACCAAATTAAAATGTTTTGCATATCCTGTACAGGACATCGCTGTTAACAGCAGCATCTTTCAGCTGTATGTTGATTTCTTTTCAAGATTACGCTCAGTAGTTTGCCATTGCTTTCTGAGCGGCCGGCTCAGTATCCCACAAGTCACTAGCGGGGGACGAACCGCTCCCAGTTCTCGTCCGCTACGAGACTCTGCGTGATAAACGGGATTACGGAGAAAGTGTTGTAACTCTCAGCCAGAGCGACCGGCTAGACCAAATTAGCTATCGATGAATTAGACTAAGCCAGGTATACATCAGTTAGACCAAATCAGGTGTCCATAAGTTAAACGGTATCAGATATTTTCAAGTTAGATCCTAGTTAGACCAAATTAGGTATATCATAGTTAGACCAAATTAGGTATATCATAGTTAGACCATCTCATCTCATCTCATCATGTTCCTCTTGTACCTTGCGGTGTCGAGGTGAAGTATAAACTGTGGGAGAGTGCCCGCTTATGAATTTCATGTATCGATATTCCCATGGACTCTGGTATTCCCTGCGTCCATCGTTTACGTGGTTGGCCTCTTTCTCTGCTTCCATATGGTCTATAAATCATTGTTTGTTGTGGTATACTGTTAGTCAGTAACCTACTTGCATGTCCAAACCATTTGACTTGCTGCCTTCTAATAAAATCTAGCGCAGCTAGCTAGCTTTAGTCCTGATTTCTTCATTTCTTATCTTTTCTTGATACATTGAATATTCTTCTCAGGAATCTCATTTCTGTTGTTGTGATTTTTCTTTTCTGGTTTTCTGTCATTCATAGAGTTGATAGGAAGATTGTGTATAAAGTGCTTTCTTAGTAGTTATTGATACATATTTGTTCTTTAGTATTGGTGCCATTTGTCCAATGAAATGGTTTGTCTCAATGCATCTATTTTCGATCTCGTTTCTTCTGATACGCCATTTGATGATATTATACTTCCTAGGTACTTGAAACTCTTTACTTGTTTCAAGGGATGTTCGGTTTGGTGTATTGTTGTCGTTTTTTCTTCTTTTGTTATAGTCATTACCTCTGTTTTACTTGTGCCAATTTTCATGTTATGTTCTCAACACATTTCGTTTAGACTATTCATGTGGTCTTGTAATTCAGTTTCTGATTTTGCTATTAGTGCTTGGATGTCCGCAAGCAGGAGTTCTGTAATGGTGTAATTTGCAGATGTTAGACCAAATTAGGTACGTCATATCTCATCTCATCAGTTCCTCTCATATCTTGCGGTGTCGTGGTGAAGCATAAACATCCGATGAGTGCCCGTATTTGGGCTTCATATATCGAGGTTACCATAACCTCTGTAATTCCCTATGTTGGGGTGTCTGTGATGTCAGGCATTGGTAGTACCTTTGGTAAGGATGACTGTCATGCATTTTTCAGGGCCCATTCCCCACTGGTCTAAGCCTGACATCCAACTCACGCGTGTGGCTCCTAGTAGCTGTCAGCATGCGACAGCGACCACCCTCCGGGCAACGGCTGTAACAGGCCGGCTAAACCAGGCGGGGGTAACCGACTCGGCGTGAAACCTATCCGTGAACTAGGGTATGCCTACGCAGTATGTGAAGACAGGATTCGGCATATTGCGCGGTAGAAATCATTGATGATTCAACGGGCAAGACGGCGTTTACCTGCAAAACGTTGCGGAACGCAATGAGCAAGGCAAGGCACGCAGAGATCCCTGGTCATCCAAATTCATCTATCACCTTAAAATTCTGTGACGATGGGCGAGCGGCGAAGTGACAGGCGTGGGTATGCTGGTAGCCGTAGTCGCAGACCTGTACATAGGCGGCTCAGACCATATGGTCGTCTTCTACTGACCGGAGCAGCAGTGGGATTTGGCAGCCTCCTGAGCGACTTAACATCCCTCATTAGGAAAACACTACTCACCTCCATAGCATGAGGAAGGGGCTAGAAAAGGTGCCCTAAACATTGCCTACTCCATCATTACCTAACCAGATAGCCGCGGTTGGTTGGTACCCTATAACTGTGGTCGACATGCAACTAAAATAAAATCAGTTTAAAAAAAGCGAACAGTATCCTCTTAACCATCGGAACTTGGAATGTAAGCACCCTACTAAATAAAGAAGGCGCGACGTGCCCAGAGAGACGAAACGCACTGATTAGGAGAGAGATGGGCAGGTACAACATCGACATAGCAGCCTTGAGCGAGACATGACTTGCAGAAGAAGGCCAAATCTGTGAAGTTAACGCCGGCTACATATTCTTCTGGAATGGATGGAAAAGTGAAGAAAGACGCCAATCTGGTGTGGGATTTGCCATTAAGTTGACCTGATTGGCAAATTAGCTGGATTACCGAAGGCTATAAAAGACAGGCTTATGACCATCAATTTACCCTTGATGAAAGTAAGGAAGCATGCAGCCATCTTGAGTGTCTACGCACCAACCATGACCAATGAAGATGACGTCAAGAACAGGTTCTATGAGGACCTACACAATGTCTTAACATCTTTTCCCAAAGGAGACAAACTTATACTCCTTGGGGACTTCAATGCCAGAGTAAGCAAGGACACCGCCTCTTGGAGTGGCATCATTGGAAAGCACGGAGTCGGAAATTGTAACAGCAATGGACGCCTCCTCCTCCAGACCTATGCCGAACACAATCTCCTGATCACCAACACTATTTTCCGTGTTCCCTTGAGAAATATGACATCGTGGATGCACCCTCGCTGGAAATACTGGCACCTCATTGACTATGTCATCGTCAGGAGGAATGACAGACAAGACAAATGGGTGACAAAATCCATGTGTAGTCCCGAATGTTGGACAGACCATCGACTGATTGTCTCAAAAATGAACATGCACATCAAACCACCACGGAGTCCTTAAGGGGTAAAATGGAAAAAAAAATGGTCACGAGTCTAAAATTTAGTAAAAAAAAAAAAAAAAAAAACGGAGCTGTCGTTTGAAAATATGCTGGATGACCTCCTCAAGTCCATTGCCGCTGCTAAACAACATACAGAAACAGCGGGGAGGATAGACCTAAAGAATACAATTTACAACACTACTATGGATATCCCGGGTAAAGCTTTACTGACTGAAAGATAAATCGTAGACCGCTTCACGGCCTTCTGGAAGACTCTTGATTCATTGATGGCTCCGCTGCCTCGTGCATTTTCATGTGTCCACTGTCGTACATCACAGTCCCTGCCCCATCTTCCGGGAACCATACCTGCCATTACCGTCCTGTCTAAACCCATGGGATTATTGATGTGGCCCACATACTGCAGTTTCTGAAGCATGATCATTTTTATGGGACGGTCTTCTCCAACGTTTTGTTCATGTATCATGTGCCATGCCCATAAGCGTGGGCGGTCATGTTTCGCCATCTCATGAGATCATCAGTCGTGGATTAGCTCAGTGTTCTTGTCTCAATCATACCACGTGGCCAAGCCATCCAGGCATTTACGTCTCTGCCTTCCCTTTGTTCTCTTCCCCTCGATCTTGCTAGTTGTCGCCAAGTTCTCCAATTTGTTTCTTCTCATAGAGTGGCCAAATCATTGTGAATAATTACGTCTAAATTCTCGAATAAATTTACGGATTTTATTTGTTTCTTATAGGATTTGGTCATTGGATTTTCTGTCTGTCCTTGGAATTCTTTGCATTTTCCATAAATATTTCACAAAATACATTTATACAGCCATCAGATTTTTAAAAATTAAAATTTTTTTTTTAGCTTGTCTGCTCATTGTCCAACGCTACACATTCATACAAAAGTTAATGTTCTATGTAGCACCTCAACACTCTTTATCTCGCTGCAAATGATATACATTTATTGGTCATTATGTTTTCCATCATGCAAAAATATACTTTCGCCATGGTAATTCATTTTCTAATCTCTTCAATGCATCTCCCATCAGATGTTTTGACTATTCCGAGATAATTATACCGATTCACTTGTGTAAGAACATCCAATTTACTTGTATATTACACTGTGGTATTTCCTTCTTCCTAGTGACGACCATAATCTGTGTCTACTTACAATTTAATTCCAATCCAAGTTGTTCACTGTGTGCAGCAATCACATCTACTAAAATTCGCAGATCACGTTCATTGTCTGCAATCAATACTGTTTCATCCGCGTTTCTAATGCCATATATGTTACGTCCCCCAAAGATGATTCCTTTCAAATCTTCTACATTTCTGAACATGTTTTCCCTTTACAGGGAGAACAGATCTAGAGACGTTACACATCCCTCTCTCACAACTCTCTTATTAGACTGATACTGATCTTCATCATTATCAATCTTTATGGCAGCTTGTTTCCAATATGTGGTTTTACAAGTCTAAGGTATTTCCCATCAATTTGTAAATCTGCCATCATCGTCATCATGTCGAAATATTTTACTTCATCGAAAGACATAAATGTTTTCATCGTTAAGAATGTCTGTGTTTCTGTTTTTCTTGACACACTGTGTGTAATAATTGTGTCTGTAACATCTACGTTCAAATATGTCATTGTATATATCCCGATGCAGCACAAATGCCAATGCATGGAGGGTTATGAAGGCGACAACCCTGACAAAGGTTGCACAATCAAGGACATGTGCAGCCCAGGTATTTGTGGCTCCAATGCTGTCTGTGAGACCAGGGAACCTCTTAAATACAGGTACACTAACATAAAGTGTGATTCATATTTGTCTACGTTTTGACGTTTGTATAGGGTCACTTTCACCACACTTCTTTAAGTCGTTTTCTCGCCTAAATAACATAATGACAATCTCAACACAATACACGAAGTCAGTAGTACACCGGAGGCTCCCAATTAGTCACTCCAGCATGCAAGGCGGCGTAACTAAGAGTTTTAACGCGCTGAAACATTGTATGCATCTGCCTTGAGTTAATTATAATTGACGTGTCAAAAATAGTTTTCGTGAGTCATGTATTATTGAATGGGAGACTGCTGCCAAAGACCGAAATCCTTGGCGTATCTTATCACGCAAGGGTGCAGTCACTTGTGAAGCAAACAGGACCGCAAGAGCTGTGGAAATAAAATGGTGGACAGAAAAACCACTGCAAGAGATCATCCCCTGGACCGTCAAGCGTTCTTTGCTCATATTGTCAAAGAACATTTCGAGCCAAAATAGGCCTTACCAACAATCTTAGAACTCACGGCTCCATACTTTCAACCCCACTGGATGAAATGAATGGTCATCATCATTCTTGATTGACAAACAATGTTATTGAATATTACACATTGTAGATGAGGTAAGAAGGGTAGAATGCCAGAAGTACCTGCGTGCCCAATTCTATATCCGTTGAAGAAAAACAGCTTCTTCGTTCGTTCGTTCTACTGACCGCCACGTAGTGGGTTCATTCCCCTCACCTGACAGTTGGACTTAAAGTGTTGATTTCTTGACTTGCGGACATAATTTGAAAGTGCCTCAGAAATCGAAGTAGTATCTCCCAATGGCGAGGGACACTGGCGATAGGGAAAGCTAACACTCACTCAACACGTGTCCAGTACACTCCCTTGCTATAGTACGTCTGTGGACTACGCTCAAGGTCAAAACCAGAGAACGAAACATAAACTACAGAATCCATGAGTTGTCTTCCGTCTATTTCTATAAGTAGATCATCACACAGATTCTAATGTGGCTAGGCTGTTTGTCTGTTCTAATGTGGCTAGGATATTTGTCTGTTCTTAGTGTGAAGGTTAGCCGAAGCAGCAGCCAGATTTGTCTACACTTTACTCTTCCCCAGTGCTTTAACTTCTGCAGCATGACCATGGGACTGCCTATTGTTATGCTCTTATCTGAGAAGGCCCCATGACCAATCCACTGCCAATAATAAGAGGGCAGGCATCCACAACTATTAGCCACCGCCCCACTATGCCCCATTCCCCACACTGATTAGTGCAATATTATATATAAACACGTGCATCTGGTTGCGTGGAAGATGACAGTTTATTCCATGTGTTCATTATTTCATCTGTTGTTGTTTGTTAAGATACCATTACTTTTCATCTACTACGTCTAGTATTCCACCTACAGCTGTGTTTGATACATTGCATTTGACCTCATGTGTCCATTATTATTTCCTCCACAGTTGTGTTTAAAACATTACATTTGGCCTAATATGTCCATTATTATTTCATCTACAGTTGTATTTGAAGTATTATATTTGAACCTACCTGTCTATTATTATTCCACTACAGTTGTGTTTGCAATGAAGGCTACACATGGGATGGAACATTTTGTAAGGGAAATATAATTAAGGTTGGCAATTACACTTTTCAAATAGATTCTTAAAAGAAAAATAAAAACGTTTTATTTTTCTTAAAGATTTATTATTCAAGTCATTATCAAGTTATTAAAATTATCACATACATTAAAATCATAAGACGTATGTTACTACATTATAATTGTTACTAAGAAGAACAAGCTTATAGTAATAATTAACAATGAGATGTAGAGATGACCGTTGTGTTGGGTACAAACAGACACCCTGCGTCTCACCTGAGGAACCAGGTGGCTCTGCGCTGGTTGTATGGAACCCCATGCACGACATCCTTGACCTACACCACGGACACATGGCCATCACAGACCTTGAACAGAATTGATAGGGAAGCTTGGAATTGGCGGCAAATTGATGCAGCGACCATACACCATGTCTCTGACACTCATCAGCCCAGCACACATCTTTGGTCAATGGTGTCAATCGAAGGTCTACTCAACACATCTGACACATGGGTTCTGATGTCTAACGAGTGGAATTGCTGCTAAATGACAATTATGTTCAAATATAACTCGACTGTAGCTAGATTGCAAACACACAAGCCACAGAAAATATGTTACACGAGTTATTGAATGACATAGTTTGCTGCACCTTGAAGGATAATTTCAAATTTAAAACAAACTCTTTCTGTTTGAATAAAAGAGAAAACATGTGCATGAGAAATCAGAATTACAATTTAAATAGACAATAAACACCTTGACTGGGATTCAAACACAATATCACATGGTCGTGAGGCAAACTTGCTAGTCATTGCACCACCGCGTTCCAATAATGATTAGTCAGAACTGAATTTGTTTTCACGATATCCTAGTATTTTGAGATATGGTTTCCGGCCTATGTTTTCTTGACCAGGTGAGACGCTATGCCAACAAAGGCAGCGATATTTGGTGTGCATGTAAGAGTTTCTAAGGAAGTATATTGGTTTCTGATGCTGTGAAGCCAACAGTAAGAGAGATCATGCTGTGAGGCCAACAATGAGAGTTTCTCCATGCCGTGAGACCAACATGGAGAAAGACCATGCTGTGAGGACAAGAGCGAGAGAGAGAGAGAGAGAGAGAGAGAGAGAGAGAGAGAGAGAGAGACAGAGAGAGAGAGAAAGACCAAGCTGAGAGACCAACAGTAAGAAAGACCATGCTGTGAGGCCAGCCGTGAGAGAGACCAAGCTGTGAGACCAACAGTGAGAGAGAGAGATCATGCTGTGAGGCCAACAGTAAGAGAGACCATGCTGTGAGGCCAACAGTGAGAGAGAGAGAGATCATGCTGTGAGGCAAACATTGAGAGAGACCATGCTGTGAGGCCAACAGTGAGAGAGAGAGATCATGCTGTGAGGCAAACATTGAGAGAGACCATGCTGTGAGGCCAACAGTGAGAGAGAGAGATCATGCTGTGAGGCCAACAGTGAGAGAGAGAGATCATGCTGTGAGGCCAACAGTGAGAGAGAGAGATCATGCTGTGAGGCAAACATTGAGAGAGAGAGACCATGCTGTGAGGCCAACAGTGAGAGAGAGAGATCATGCTGTGAGGCCAACAGTGAGAGAGACCATGCTGTGAGGCCAACAGTGAGAGAGACCATGCTGTGAGGCCAACAGTGAGAGAGAGAGATCATGCTGTGAGGCCAACAGTGAGAGAGAGAGATCATGCTGTGAGGCCAACAGTGAGAGAGAGAGATCATGCTGTGAGGCCAACAGTGAGAGAGAGAGATCATGCTGTGAGGCCAACAGTAAGAGAGAGAGATCATGCTGTGAGGCCAACAGTAAGAGAGACCATGCTGTGAGGCCAACAGTAAGAGAGAGAGATCATGCTGTGAGGCCAACAGTAAGAGAGACCATGCTGTGAGGCCAACAGTGAGAGAGAGAGATCATGCTGTGAGGCCAACAGTGAGAGAGAGAGAGACCATGCTGTGAGGCCAACAGTGAGAGAGAGAGATCATGCTGTGAGGCAAACATTGAGAGAGACCATGCTGTGAGGCCAACAGTAAGAGAGAGAGACCATGCTGTGAGGCCAACAGTGAGAGAGAGAGATCATGCTGTGAGGCCAACAGTAAGAGAGAGAGACCATGCTGTGAGGCCAACAGTGAGAGAGAGAGATCATGCTGTGAGGCCAACAGTAAGAGAGAGAGACCATGCTGTGAGGCCAACAGTGAGAGAGAGAGATCATGCTGTGAGGCCAACAGTAAGAGAGACCATGCTGTGAGGCCAACAGTGAGAGAGACTATGCTGTGAGGCCAACAGTGAGAGAGACCAAGACGAAGAGGTTGGTAAGTGTGTATTCTGATCTGTCTGATTTCACGTATTACATGTAGACATATTCTAGGCCAGCCTTCCTTAATCTCTTTACTCTGAAGAACTGTTCACATAGTGTACCACGGCTGGGCAGATAGTTATATAAGACTAACGTCCGCTAACAGAGGGTAAGACAGGCCACCAATGTCTCCATGCAGTCAGGCCCACAAATCATGGAGGCCTCATGACGTCTCACATCCATAGGGTGGTTCCTGCTACGGGGCATGATTTTAAACGTTTATATATAACAGGGTGTATGTGCGCGTGTGTGTGCGTGTGCGTGAGCATGCGCGTGATAGCATGTGAGAGTGTGCATATGCGTACATGCACTCGTGTGGGTATTTTTCTGTGTGCACACGCGCACATTGCATGTGCATGTGTATGTGAATGCGTACGTGTGCGTTTGTGCGTGTGTTTTATTTTCCCTTTCTGCTAAAGAATTATGCGGTTTTCCTATTAAGAACTACCTAATTACTGTGTGGTGATGAGTGAGGTTTAAAGATAAAGGAGATGTAGGTGTACTTATTTATGTATCTGCGTGAAGAAAAACCTATTTGCACCTTCCGTATATTTAATGTCCCCAGAAACTTGAAGAGCTCAACACCCAAGACACCAGATTCAAGGACAAGCTCCAGTACATGGTAAACATAACTACCAGGTTTTATAGTGAAGTTCTCACAAGACCTGGACCATTCACCATGTTTGTGCCCACTGATCAAGCTTTCAGGTGACCTAGTTTTCTGATGTTGTGTTAATGATAACTCCATGTGCTCATAAAACTGCTCCCCCCCCCCCATGTTTTCAACAGTAATTGGTGAACATAACGAGCAGCCAAAGTGGCAGAGTCATTAGTGTGCTTTCCTGCCAGGACCGTGATTAGGGTACAAATCCCAGCAGTGACAACATCATTTATTATTCTGCTCAGTACAGTTCTTAAGTCGACCTAGTCTCATAAATTGAGTGCCGGACATTGTCAGAATTGTGTGGAAAAGTAGGGCAGTGAGAATGGACCGGCCCTCCCAATCTCATTATGTTATGACTTAAAGTGAGTATGTGGAGGCCTAATACTTCATGATCCAATGACAGTAACTGTCATACTACGTTTGCCTGTCAATGATGAAGTCAAATAAACATGTTAATACATTCCCCATTTCCAGTTACCTGTTGCAGGCAGGACCACTTGAGTTGTGGGAAGAGCTTGCATCTGTCAGGGTAAAATTGGCGTAGTTGACCTTCTTCCTGACGTGACATGATAGTACCATCCTCCCGGAAGCTGTGCTGTAGAGCACTCCTTTCACTCTATTAGTGCAGAAATCAGATCACCTTACAATGCCAATACTGGAGCTTCACTTCTGTGGAGAGACATGGCGATCACTGCAACTGTAGCCAGAATTGGTGCCAAGAAACGGCTGCTTGGTGTACACAGCGGCCTCTGGCATTATTTACTGTATTGATCAGTGGCGAACTTTGTATGCGAGTTGGATCAGTGGCGAACTTTTTAATGTTTCTTTTCTGGGTGTCTGTGCAATAGAATAACTTCACAATGTCAATCTTGACGAGCCGCCACTGATACTGTTTCAGTTGCGCTTCGTTGATATCTCTAGAGATGCTTAATCTGAGTCTTGTCGGCATCTCTCCTACTTCTGGCGGTCATTAAGCCTTTCCATCTGGGACAGTCTATAATCGTTAACTACTTAGAACTCAACGTAGCTTGCGTAAAACCACACTGGTATAGTTTCCCACACTCTATTTTACTAAGACTATACACTTGACACTGTTAATAGCACAATCGTTTGCTCCACAAAAGACTCACAAATATACACAACAGTGCCTAAACAGAAACTATTCTAAAAGAGCGGCATAATGTTAGTCATGCTCTATTAAGAAGAACTAGGTTCAACGCTGACCGTAGCTCCAGTCTAACTGATTTTAAGGTGACGGTTTGCCCATGCGCAAAACGTCCTACCCACTTTTCATGCTTTTGTGACCCATGCCGTGGTAGGTCAGTTCGCACGGTCTCTTCATGTAGACCGCGCTGGTTACAAACTCATGCCATGATTCAACCTGTACAAACTAAACCATGGCGTTGGGAAACTCTTCTTTGTCTAGACCACACCACGAAAGGCTTCTCCCAGATCTTGAACAGTGTTAGCTCTGATCTTGTGACCTCTAAGGCCTAGTCAGAGTTTAACCACGTCAATAGTGGACATTGTAGTAGTAAACAATGTTGTAATGACTTATCATTTTAGGGCTTAGTCCTACGTAATGACGTCATATTTTACTATACAAAATTCATAGTACTGCGCTCTGACGTCACCACATTGTTTTGAATTTTGGCGGTTATTTTCTTGGGTTTGGATGACCACTTCCGGTTGTCATGATGACTACTTCCGGTCTACGGGCGGTGGCAGCGGCGCCGGCAGCGGTGGTGGCGGCGACGCGATCTGAATGGATCCGACGTGATCCGGCCCGACCGGGTGTGCACCCCGATCCGACGCGAAAGAACCGACCGGGTGGGTGTGTGTGTATGATCGAACCCCAGTCATATCGATCCCCTTCGCTGAAGAAGACCGAAATAAATATGACAGAAATTGATTTATTTCATCTCTCGAGCTAACCCGAGGGTCCTTTTTTGGATTGCATTAATAAACTTTTTTTTTTCACGGCTCAGTATGCTAGTTAATTCGGCAGGTTTTCTTTACCCATGTATAACCATTAAAAATCTGGTTTATAAATATACTAACCAGACAAAGAATTTTATTAAAAATTAACACTAACACTTAATTAATCACCAAAATTTCTTGTATGTTTATTGGAGAATAATTACTTCAATAAAAAAAAACTCTAATCCTCATTTAATTTATACCATAACTTCCCGAGATAAGCATTAAAATATGTAATATTATTAAACACAACAGTCATACTCCTTTAATTATAAAAGTAACCAAAGGAAACAAATTGGATCCCTTGGCTCAAACCAGAATTGTCGACCCTTTGCATACTAAACGCCTCTTGAATGAAAGTTTACCGGCGCACACAGGTAAAAGGTCACGCTCTTCTCCGAGCACACCCCGAGAGAAATACAATGACCAGCGACCGCGAGATTAACCGATACCGGTCTAGCAGAACATCTAAGGAATTGTCAATTAACGCCGACGGCCTTCAGTGCTTATTGTAAATAGCGATCAGAAGACAAACGCGACTGTGAAGGGAATATTTGTGCCGAAAAAATAAAATAAAATATAGCTATACGAAACTGTTACACAAATGGTTTGAAATATTAAATAAATATATGTATGTATGTATTTATGAATGTATGTAGCTATTTATTTATATATGTATGTAATTCTATAGCTGTAGGTAGGTTGTCCCAGTGGGTATATATATATATATATATATATATATATATATATATATATATATATATATATATATATATATATATATATATATATATACGTACTTGCCTTGATGACTTGGTCACGCGGGATATGTGTGCGCGTCTGTGTGTGTGTGTGCGTGCGCGCGCGTGTGTGTCCCATCAATTACAGGACGTCGCAGTCAACCTCAGTATTCTATGGAGTTTCGTGTGTGCTGGGCATGTTTGCGATTCTCATTTTGAATGAACGACAATCATGTCACGTGCGTGCGCGCGCGCGCGCGCGTGTGTGTGTGTGCTATCAATTACAGAACGTCGCATTCAGACCCAACATTGTTTGGCTGGTCGTGTGCCACCATGATTTACCGTGTAATTTTACGACCAAAGCTATGTCTTGTACTATAGCTGTGAGCGTGTGTGTGTGTTTGTGTGTGTGTGTGTGCGTGTGCTATCAATTACAGGACGTCGCAGTCAACCCCAACATTGTTTGGTTGCACTTGTACCATCATGACAACCGTGTGTGTGTACGTGTGCGCGCATGTAGGCGTGTGTGCGTGCGTGAGTGTACGGTCGAGTGTATGTGTGTATGTGCGAGAAGCTCAGAGTCTGTTTCATGACCTAGAGGGTCAATAGATAGGGTCTAGACCCCGCTAGACAGAGGGTCAATATTTTCATCTGAAGAAGAATCATCAAGCAGATCAAATGTTGTCTCATGTGGGTCTACGGTTGTCTGACTACAAGAAATAGGTTTCTTGCAGAACAACATGTCTAATGACAGCGCTGGGATGAAGAAACAAGAATCACCAGTCTTCAAAACAGGTAACGTAGAAGTTGTGGTACTTTTGTTAAAACTGGCATGCTCTGGTGATCTTTGGCAGACATTATTTTGGAAACCATTGTCTTTATTTCTCTGAGCCTGCACCAATACTAGTCTTTGGGAATGAAGTATTTGTTCTGTTTCACATGCATTGTTAGTGGGGTCAGGAATGTTTTTCGTTTGCAAGGGTTGTACTCCCAGTTTTCGTGCTTCTCTTTGCTGTTTCTTTTGCTTTTTTGAATAAGGGTGTCCTCTCTTGAACATCTTCTAGGTGGTGACAACACAGCTGTCAGATTTAAAATGTTTTGAAAGGTTGACTGGGGCTGTAATCTAATCCTCTGTGAGATTGGGTTCCATGAATACCTCCGGACGTAATCATTACCTTCGCGTCTCAGCTGCACCCTTACACAGGTGATCGACTGACAACATCTTTAATTGACTTTAGTCACGTGTTTCGATTGTATATCTTAGACATATGACTGGAAGCATCGCCATATTTGCTCGGCTGTATCGATATGGTGTCAGTACACTCTGAGTCATCATCTAGTTTTCCCCCAAAGACATGTCTGAACACGTTCACGTACGTTCACTACGCTAACATAGCCCGTGATGAGTCACCCAGTCGGTCACCCTCAGCTGATGATGCTGATGCTGAGATGATACTGATGATGATGATGATAATGAATTTGTTGGTGGTGGTGGGTGATGATGATGATGCTGGTAATCCTGTTGATAGACACTACAGCCGATCATATTTACCGGTCCTTCAGAAAGACAACGGCAAGCTTGCCCAGGAAGCACGAATGTTGAGGTTGACTGCGCTGTCCTGTAATTGATAGACATCTAGCTGGTGCTACACCCTCTTCACACGCACATGACATGGTTGTCGTTCATTCAAAATGAGAATCGCAAACTTGCCCAGCCCACATGAAGCTCCATAGAATTTTGAGGTTGACTGCGATGTCCTGTAACTGATAGCACACACACACGCGCGTGCATGCACACACACATGTACATACACACACACACGCTCGCGAGCGCACACGACATGACTGTCGTTCGTACATAATGACAATTGCAAAACTTGCCCCATGAAGTCAGACACTCCGTAGAATACTGAGGTTGACTGCGATGTCCTGTAATTGGTAACACACACACACACACACACACACACACACACACACACACACATACTAGACCGTATACCCATGCACGCACATACGCCTACATGCGCGCACACGTACACACACACGGTTGTCATGATGGTACAAGAGCAACCAAACAATGTTGGGGTTGACTGCGACGTCCTGTAACTGATAACACACACACACGCGCGCGCTCACAGCTATAGTACAAGGCATAGCTTTGGTCGTAAAATGACACGGTAAATCATGGTGGCACACGACAAGCCAAACAATGTTGGGTCTGAATGCGACGTCCTGTAATTTATAACACACACACACACACACACACACACGCGCGTGCGCGCGAGCATGTGACATGATTGTTGTTAATTCAATATGAGAATCGCAAACATGCCCAGCACACACGAAACTCCATAGAATACTGAGGTTGACTGTGACGTCCTGTAATTGATAGGACACACACACACACACACACCCACACATGCTCACACCTATAGTACAAGGCATAGCTTTGGTCGTGAAATGACACGGTAAATCATTGTGGCACACGACAAGCCAAACAATGTTGGGCCTGAATGCGACGTCCTGTAATTGATAGCACACACACACATGCGCGAGCACGTGACATGATTGTTGTTAATTCAATATGAGAATCGCAAACATGCCCAGCACACACGAAACTCCATAGAATACTGAGGTTGACTGTGACGTCCTGTAATTGATAGGACACACGCGCGCAAGCACGCACACACACACACACACACACACACACACACACACACACACACACACACGCACAGACGCACACACATATCCCGCATGACCAAGTCATCAAGGCAAGTATGTATATATATATATATATATATATATATATATATATATATATATATATATATATATATATATATATATATATATACCCACTGGGACAACCTACCTACAGCTATAGAATTACATACATATATAAATAAATAGCTACATACATTCATATATATATATATATATATATATATATATATATATATATATATATATATATATATATATATATATATATATATATATATAATATTTCAAACCATTTGTGTAACAGTTTCGTATAGCTATATTTTATTTTATTTTTTTCGGCACAAATATTCCCTTCACAGTCGCGTTTGTCTTCTGATCGCTATCTACAATAAGCATTGAAGGCCGTCGACGTTAATTGACAATTCCGTAGGCTTTCTGCTTGACCGGTATCGGTTAATCTCGCGGACGCTGGTCATTGTATTTCTCGCTGGGTGTGCTCGGTGAAGCGCGTGACCTTTTACATGTGTGCGCCGGTAAACTTTCATTCAAGAGGCGTTTAGTTTGCAAAGGGTCGACAATTCTGGTTTGAGCCAAGGGATCCGATTTGTTTCCCTTGGTTACTTTTATAATTAAAGGAGTATAACTGTGGTGTTTAATAATATTACATATTTTAATGCTTATCTCAGGAAGTTATGGTGTAAATTAAATGAGGATTAGAGTTTTTTTTTTTGATTGACGTAACTATTCTCCAATATACATACAAGACATTTTGGTGATTAATTAGTTTTAGTGTTAATTTTTAATATAATTCTTTGTCTGGTTATTATATGTATAAACCAGATTTTCACCACGCGTTTAATGGTTATACATGGGTAAAGAAAACCTGCCGAATTAACTAGCATACTGAGCTGTGAAAAAAAAAAAGTTTATTAATGCAATCCAAAAAAGGACCCTCGGGTTAGCTCGAGAGATGAAATAAATCAATTTCTATCATATTGATTGCGGTCTTCTTCAGCGAAGGGGATCGATATGACTGGGGTTCGATCACACACACACACACACACACACACACACACACACACACACACACACACACACACACACACACACACACACATACACACACACACACACACACACACACACCCGCCCGGTCGGTTTGTTCGCGTCGGATCGGGGTACACACCCGGTCGGGCCGGATCGCGTCGGATCCCTTCGGATCGCGTCGCCGCCACCACCGCCGCCGCCACCGCCCCTAGAACGGAAGTAGTCATCATGACAACCGGAAGTGGTCATCAAAAACCCAAGAAAATAACCGCCAAAATTAAAAAAATGTGGTCCCCGAAGGACTCAGTTTGGTGACGTCAGAGCGTAGGACTATGACTTTTGTATAGTAAAATATGACGTCACTACGTTGGACTAAGTCCTAAAATGATAAGTCATTACAACATTGTATACTACTCATTGTACTTTTTGTGTAGCTTCCAGTATAGCATCAGCACTAGCTGCTGTCTTGATTTATTTCTGTGTAAATGGTTCATAGTACACATCGTCTGCCTTCAATGACACAAAGGTTGGCTTTATTGACAGGAAGCTACGCTGATCACTTGAGAGCGGTCGAACGTCGCTTCGACGCCTAGGTGTGTCGTTCGCCACAGAAAGAAAAAAAATGGGCCACCTATTCACCCTTGCATTCATGTCTACACACTATGATAGGCCTTTCACATCACAGACTTACAAACTGTGATAGTTCTATCACTTCACAGTCCTACACACTGGGATAGTTATATCACATCATAGACAACTGGGATAGTTATATCACATCATAGACCAGTGTCATGTTCACAAACTGTGATAGTTCTATCACTTCACAGACCTACAAACTGTGATAGCTATATCACATCGCAGACCCGTTTCAGGTCCACAAACTGTGATAGTTCTATCACATCACAGACCAACATCAGGTCTACAATTTGTGATAGTTTTATTATATCACAAACCAGTATCAGGTCCACAAACTGATAGTTCTATCACATCACAGCCCAGTATCAGGTTTACAAACTGTGATAGTTCTATCACATCACAGACCAGTATCAGATCCACAAACTGTGATAGATCTTTAACATCACAGACTGGTATCACGTCCACAAACTGTGATAGTTATATCACATCACAGACCAGTATCAGATCCACAAACTGTGATAGTTATATCACATTACAGACCGATATCAGGTCCACACACTGTGATAGATCTTTCACATCACAGACTAGTATTAGGTCCTCAAACTGTGATAGTTATATCACATCACAGACCAGTATCAGGTCCAGAAACTGTGATATCATATCAGGTCTAGAAACTGTGATAGTTCTATCACATCACAGACCAGTATCAGGTCCACAAACTGTGATAGATCTTTCACATCACAGACCAGTATCAGGTCCACAAACTGTGATAATTATATCACATCACAGACCAGTATCAGGTCTACAAACTGTGATAGTTCTATCACATTACAGACCGGTATCAGGTCTACAAACTGTGATAGTTATATCACATCACAGACCAGTATCAGGTCTACAAACTGTGATAGTTATATCACATCACAGACCAATATCAGGTCTAGAAACTGTGATAGTTATATCACATCACAGACCAATATCAGGTCTATAAACTGTGATAGTTATATCACATTACAGACCAGTATCAGGTCTACAAACTGTGATAGTTATATCACATTACAGACCGGTATCAAGTCCACATACTGTGATAGTTCTATTACATCACAGACCAATTTTCCGCTTTGGAACTTGCTTTTATTTTACTTGTTCACATGTTTATGACACAAATGTCTCTTTTGGATTGCTAGAAATGTGATGAACGACACTCAGCTGGCCAATCTTCTGGGAGATGACAACAAGCTACAACAGATCCTCCGTCAGCACATCGCGGCTGGCCAGTTCATGAATACTTCATCCAGTTCATTTTACAACCTGCAAGGAAATCTGGCCAATTTGGAGACGAAGACGTCCTTGACATCTGGGGTCAGTATACTGTAGTGTTTAATTTTCATTATATTTGATTAACACACGGACAGTCCTAGAAACACACAGGCGTACAATCACATCGTGTGAGATGAGATGTATAAGAAACGCAGCTGGAAGAAATAAGAAGTGACAGAGAGACAAATAAGAAACTAAGAGGAAATTGTTCGATAACATCGATTACTGACTTTATGGAACTCCAAAGAATTAAATGGTTTAATAAGAATGGAACCTTTGAGAACAAAATTTTAAGACGCATCTTTGGACCCATTAGAGATACACAAAGTGGAGAGTGGAAAAGAAGAAGTAACAAAGACATTTATGATCTGTTTAAGTCCCCCCTAATCACTGGTATCATGAAGGCTAATAGACTACAATGGCTGGGGCATATAGAAAGAATGGAAGATAATAGGGAAACAAAACTCGCTTACACTCAGGAAATAAATGACCGTAGACCTCGAGGTAGACCAAGAAGGCGGTGGAGAGATAATACATGTACAGACCTACAAGCACTTGGAATCAACGACAGGCAAGAGAAGGTCCACCAGAGAGACGAATGGAGACGGATTGTATTTGCAGCAAAGAACCTCAATGGCTCGGAACGCTGAAGAAGAAGAATAAGAATGGAACAAGGTCAACCAGAAACAATTTCGTTCTACTTTAGAAGATCAGGATAAAAGGCGTGATGACGACCCAGGAAGATTTGGCTAGATGGAGTAAAAGAGACAATGAAGAAGTCAAATGTGACGTTATTACAGGCAACACAGGCAATAATATTTACCCCCTCCCCGTGATGGTTCATGGTAAAAACAGTAGGACAAAAGAAGAAGAACATATTGTGTATTTTATTGCATTGTAGAGAAAATGTGGTGAGAGAATCTTGACAGTATTTCGTCATAACATGAATATTTATCATGGCATGGACAGATTACATGGCATAACAATATCAATAGTTGCATGAAAACTTGTCCATTAGTATCATCATCTATTGAGATGGATCCTTGAAGTAGTGTTTCAGTCAGCATGGACGTAAACAACACACATATAAAGAAATCATTGAAAGAGATTAGAGTCGCTGTCTAGGCACCATGTATTGAGATCACCACTGCCTCAAGAGCACTAGCATGGGCAGAAGCTGAAACAGCCGCACACACGATAATCATATCAGATTCCACGAACACGCTACAGAAAATCGCAGCCGACATGCTCCTCTACGAATGGATAGACAACATCCGGAGGCCACGCTTCACATCATTCACCTAGGTATGCGCTCCGGGACATGTCGGAGTTACAGGAAATGAAACTGGGTTGTCATCTGACAATTGATGGACCAATACAGACGGGAAGACGCATGGACAGGGCTGATACAACCAACCTAGTACGCACTTGGACGGCGGATGCTGACAAGATCTGAAGCTAGCCCAACTTCACGAATTAAGTGTGAAGTCTGGTAAAACATGTCTGTTACCATGGTTGAGGTCAAGAGAGACCATAAAACCAACTCCTCATGAGTATAGAGAGCATGTAAAAAATGTTTTGCATATCCTTTACAGGACATCGCTGTCAACATCAGCATCTTTCAGCTGATTGTTGATTTCTTGGCAAAATTGCCAGTAGTTTGCTTGGCTCAGTAGTTTGCCATTGCTTTCTGAGCGACCGGCTCCATACTCTCATAATTCACTGGCTCGACTCGAACCGCTTTCAATTCTCGTGCTCTCAAGTCAACCACGAGAGTATTCGAGGTTACTGAGAAAGCTGCTAACACCTCGACCAGGAAGCCAGCATAGAGAGCATACTATTTTGAAATGGCTGCTGCATCGAATAGGAATGCTCAAAGTGCACTGACGTTGTTCGACATAACAAAAGATAACATTTATGTTTGAACAGATATCTTTGCATGAACAAATGTGACACAAACATATATCAACACGGGAAATAATACATTCTGCTGAGGATTGGAAGTCAAGGTTGTTTGATAAATAAACTTGAAAACAAGTTGATGAGAAAACAGCAAAAGGATGATAAAGAAATAACACCTGTATGGGTTAGCCGAATGGAATAATAGGGACAAGACCACGGTGAATAGTAATTGTGTAAAATGGGAATCATCACGGCCCAAATCTGTCGGCATGGCACGGCACATGATGATTGTGATGACAGTGAATTATAACTGAAGCTGTGGAGACATAATCTTCCTGTGCCAGCTGACAAGATAAATGTGTATGATGATAATCACATTGTTGATGATGACAGTAAAATAGTTCAAGATCAGTTTATTCATTATTCTACAATAGAGCCTATGTGTAAGCGCACCTGTTTATTTTCGGTCTTCGCTGCCATCGTTTTAATCCTTTTAAAATGTATGTGTTGAAAGTATTTGATCTTGATTTAGCTCTCCGCATAGTTCTCGCGACCTTTATAGTTAATCACAATACACTCAGTTCACAATCATCAGAGAAATAATGACCGCAGCAGGATATTAGAATGTAAAATAAAACAGATATACACGTGTTGACCTCGTGCTTCCACATTGATGTGGATAGGCCTTAAGTTCATACCAGAATGCGATCAACGTTGACAGTAGTGAGTTGTGCTAAATATTTAAATTTCAAATCCCGAAACAACCAAATAAATCAATTTGATTATTGCTCGCTGGAATTTAGGCGGCTTGGTGTGCCTTGCCAGTGAGAAGACCTGATCGTTCGGGTCCACATCAATTGACGGACGTCAGTCGCGGCGATCGGGCAAATCTTGAGCTACAGCCTACGATGGGTGACGTTGTGGTATTCTGTTATGATAATTTGGCCGTTTCCAGCGTGTGCCGCGTGGTTACACACACGCTTCACACGCCAGTGATCTGGGGTTTGTTTCCGGATCCGGTCAAGGATATGCACTACTGACGAGCTCAAACGAGAGCGAAACTCGAGTCTTGTGCTTCAACATTGACGTGGATAGGCCTTAGGTTCATACCAGAATGCGATAAGCGTTGCCAGTATTGGTTAAATCTGGATGAAAAAATCCCAACGTTCTGATTTAGTGATTCTCCATTCTATGTATAGTCAATCTGTTCGAATAGCATGACCTTATGGCAGAGACACATATGTCATCGATACCCATATGATCACTTGAATTGTAGTCTATCTTCATAGTTTTTCTCTCTCAAAATGTTGACCATTTGTAGCTACTGGTTCTAAAAATGTCACGGCGACCACATACAATAAATATACTCGTATGAGCCATTGGACTGGTCAAAGCGATCATTCCATTCCATAGTTGTCTATCTTGTGCCACTCTAATTCCATGTATGTCAAAACTGATCCATTAGTGCACGACGGTTTCATACATGTATTTCCTGGTCTACCTCTTCCTCTGAGCATCACTATTTTGATTCTAAACTTTCCGTTTAATCATAGGGTTTGATCAGCCCTCTGTAGCCTTTGTGTTTGTATTACTGGTGTATTTATTTTAATTCTGTTGATTTCATATTGAACAGAATATAACCTACTACGTGCTGAGCTATGACAACTCCACAAACAAGGATAAATCTCATGTAGTGGCAGGCAACATTGAGGCATGGAATGGAATCATCCACGTCATAAATGATGTGGTGGGAATGGAAGATGTCATGTCTGGAGGCACGCAGGTAAGATATGCATTATAATCAAAAAATGTATTTTTAAAGGAAAGAATGAAAAACAAATACCATCAAACCAGAACACGATGTTAAAAGATAAGTCGACTGCTGCTTTCTCTCAATTAATTCATACTGACCACTGAAGGTGAACGAGGAGGAAGAAAATAACAAAGGTTTAACAAAATAAAATATCACCTCTATTGTCGATGGGACTGATTTTGTTTTCTCGTTCGATCACGTTGAACTCAAGCGTAGTCTCCACACCTGCAATTACTACCAGTATTTGCTAAACCTGCATCAGTGGGTATAGGAAGAACTGAACATGTGAGACACGTTTTAGGAAAATTTGAATTGGGAAATAGAAATGATGCACGTGAAAAATTAAAAGAATTTTGCACAGAAAATGAGGTAACGATAGCCAGCACACTTTTTAAACACCAAAGAAGACTCTTCAGGTGGAAGCCCCGGGACAACACTACCAAAAAAACAGATAGATTATATTTTAATACAAAGACGATGGAGATCAAGCATAACATCGACAAAAAGCTTTACGAAGTGCATATCATCATTTATTAGAAGCAGATGTGAAAGTAAAACTCAAAAAACTTATCCGAGGACCAAGGCCACTTCGTTTTGATCTCATAAAAATACCAGATGCATACAACGTGGAAGTGAAGAATCGTTTTGGGGGTCTTGATTTCTATACAGGAGGAATTGACACCTGGTGAACTGCCAGTACAAGCTAGAGATATCTTGATAACTGCAGCAAAAGATTTAACTGCGACCACGAAAAAGCAACATAAGCCATGGATTTCATCAGACACGTTAGAATTAATAAAGCAACGAAGGGAACTGCAACAGAAATTATGTGAATCCGATAGCAGCAGGATGAAGTATAAATCTTTAAATCAAGAAGTAAGAAAGAACACAAGAAAGGACCAAAAAAAAAAAAAAAAAACCAAACAAACAAACAATGCATACAGGATTGCTGTACTAGAAAAGAGCAATATAAGATTGAAAGAGATTATGAAATGTCCAAAGAAATGAATTTATTGACAAGAAATGTTCAACCTCAATTATATGTTAACTGTGAACACAATGGGAAATACCTTAACAAAATCTAGACAAATTCTAGAAAGATGGCAGGAATACTGTAGTGGAATGTAAGACATGAATAACAGCGAGGATATGAATGAGAAACATGAGCCAATGACAACAGAGACAGAATCTTAACCCTCATTAGATGAAATTGCATGGGCAAAAAAGAACCCGAAGAATGGTAAATCACTTGGATGTAATGAGATACCAGCTGCACTAATTACAGCGGGAGGAGAAGAAAGCATACACATCTATTACGCATTATGTAGAAAGATATGGAAATATGGTATATGGCCAAAAGATTGGACGAGAACTGTCTTCATTCCAATACCAAAAAGGACAACTTGTAACTATACACCAACTATAGAACTGTTGCCCTGATCAATCATGAAAGTAAAATTCTACTAAAAATCATAATGGGAAAACTTCGTAAGAAAATGGAAGAAGAAATTAACGTGATTGAAGCTGGATTTAGACAAGGAAGAGGAACAAGCTCAGCATTAATGATAGAGAAGTGCAGAGAATGTAATGTAAACCTATTATGTGGTGTCTATTATTCAAAGGGATTTGACGTTTTATAACATCAGAAACTTTGGAAAATCATGAGGAATATGGGCTTTCCGTCACACGTAATACAACGCATAGACATTCTCTGACCAACAAGCAGCGGTTAGAATGGATGGCGAGACATCAGACTGGTTTGACATCAAGCAAGGAGTTCGTCAGGATGTGTGTTTTCCCCATATTTGTTTAACCTGTACGCCGAAAATATAATGAGAAATGTCAGAGATGATATAAACAAGAAGCAACATGATGCCCTAAATATCAGTGGTCATGACATACCAGAGATTCGATATGCTGATGATACAGTATTAATACCGACAACACAGAATTGTATAGAAAGCCTAATAGCCTCAACTCAATTGAATAGTGAAAATCACAACTTATATCTTAACATAGCAAAAACAAAGATAACGCATACAGATAAATCTACTATGGAGTATGAAATATATGTTAATGAGGGAAAATTGGAGGTGGTGGAAAATTTCAAATATCTTGGGTCATTGATTAGCAATAATGGTGACACAAAGAAAGACATTAAAAGACGAATATCTATTGCTCTTCAAAGATCAAAACAACTGAATAAATTATGGAGTGGGACAGATAAAACTACCAAAAATTGATCTTTTTAAGAACATGCATATTTCCCATTGCAACATACGTCTGTGAGACCTGAACATATACCAAACAAGCTGAACGGCGCATAATTGCCTTTGAATATAAATGTTATAGCAAGTTCTAAGAATATCTCGGATAAAAGAAAGAACAAATGCATCCAGACTTCAAGAGCTGAATATTGAGGAGGTTGGCTATTAAAGACGATAAAACAAAGGAAATTGAAATATGTTTCTTCACTTGAAACGTCAAGAAAATTTAGAGAGAAAAATAATGAAAGGTTATATGCCTGGGGAGACAGAAAGAGGAAGGCCAAAGAGAAGATGGGTGCAAGATGTGGCGGATGATCTCCAGATGAGTATCGGACGCGGGACATCTTGCTTGTCATTGAGAGATTTCCTGGAAGGTTGTTATGGGAGCGAGGTTCTGCAAAGGACACGCTACAAATGATTGAATGAATGAATGAATGAATGAACGAATGAATGAATTTTCTAAACCTAGTGTATGTACTAGACTAGTTTTGCGTGAGGGTTAGCTATCCCTTTTACTAGTGTTCCTCGCCATCAGGCGAACCCACTCCGACGTCTGGGGTAATTGTAATTTACGTCCCCAAGTTAAGGACGAAGAGTAAACTTTTAAGCCCGACTGACTGGCATGTGAATGAATCCGCAACGCCGTGGTCACCAGATCAAGTTTAAGCACGAGCCCGTTAAACCTCTTCGTCACTACGAACAATAAGCGATTATTCAAATATCGTGAGGCGTTAGCAATCGGGCGGTTCCAGCCGCTTTTGTGTAAACATAAAAAGTTCGTTCTAAATTGTTCATCTCCGTGGGCATAACAGATGTTCCACATTCGAACAATACCTGTGACCATGTGCATTAATTGTTTCAGCTTCAGTATTATTCATTTATTCACTTTATATGGTGTATAACACTGCAGTATGTACCTGACGAGATGCAACGAAATATGCCAGGCAATAATAAAAAAAAAATATGAAAACTTCAATTACCAACCGGGATTCGAACCTGTCGGTAATTATAGCTTCCAAGTTTTATGCTATCTAGTGCATTCACTAGACTTCTTTTCTTCTTTTCCTTCCATGTTCGCCAAACAATACATGTATCTTTATTCATGAACTGTCTTAGTGGCCCCAAATAGTTTCTCAAGTGCTATTTCAGTGTAAAGCCTGGGCAGTAAAACCGTCAGCCTGATATTGAAACCTCATCACTTAATCTTTGAATGTGCCCATCTCGTCTTAAGGCCTGTTATGGAGCTCTTTACATATACCCAGTACGTCTTGCGGTGTGTAACAAGACCCGTTACGTTTATTTAACATTAATAATGATTTACACGAGTAGTTCCTACAAGAAAACGGCGATCTGACCGTGTCCATGATTGTGACAACTGTTGACTGATGAGTTGTGTACTTCAATATCTGGACAGTATTGGCCGTGTACAAGCTACAGTAAAGGGTCCCTTGTCACGTCCTGGTGCCTGTTGGATATATTATTCTGGATCAATTATATGACCAACCGGCACTCGATGGCTGATGCTGTCAATAAGGCTCCGACCGGCTCTACTTCCCAGAACAGTTCTGGTACTAATGTTAGGTCGGGTCAACCTGGGAGCTTAGGTCAGTGAAACTAATGTCTGCCCCCAATGGGATTCGAGCACATGATCATCAGGCAGACAGGCAATCGTGCTTTCCACTGCACCACAGCAGCTCCCTGTTTATCTACGAGTATATGACATGACAGTGTCCGGCCTTAACTGCCTGGCTCAAACCAATGCTGAGTGTGTCTGCTCGTTCAGCTTCCTGGCTCGGTCTGTCTGTCTGTGTGTCTGCCTGTGTGTATGTAATCACATAATCATCATTGTGCCCGCTACACAACGTTTCTGCTTACCTGATCTTATAAACACGCCTGTACATGCCAGCGTGTCTCTCCATGATTGTTTGCCTGTTTGTAAATTGACACACTTAAGTCACCATATTCTATCTTCTACCTGCAGGAAACTGCCATGGACATAATGAAAAATCAGGCAGATTACAGCACAATGTACTCAATGGTTATGGTAAGTATGTTATAATTTACACAGGGATTATAATTCCAGCATCATAACACTGTACAAGAAAAACGGTGACCGGATCGACTGTAACAAATATAGGTGTATCTTACTTCTGTGTACTGTTGGGACAATATTTTACAGAATTGTTATGAGCAGACATCAAATCCTGGGAGACCAAGTCTACACCGATTCACAGTGTGGCTTTCGACAGAACCGGTCTACCATTGATATGATATTCTCATTGCGACAAATGCCGTGAACAGAATCAACCACTGTTTATTGCCTTCATCGACCTCACAAAGCCATTTAATTTGGTCAGTCGTGAGGGTCTGTTCAAGGCACTAAAGAAGATTGGCTGCCCACCAACTCTTCTGTCCATTGGGGGATCGTTCCACACAGGCTTGAAGGGTATAATCAAGTTTGATGGTACAACTTCAGAAGAGTTTGAAATCAAGAGTGGAGTTAAGCAAGGTCGTGTACTAGCTCCCACCCTTTTTGGAATATGCTTTTCACTTCTACTGAAATATGCCTTTCGTGATCAGGATGGTGGATTACACATTATTCACACTCAGATGGCGGCCTCTATAATGCTCAGAGATTGAAGGCCAAGACCAAAATTAGGAGGGTACTGATCAGAGAGTTGCTTTTTGCAAATGATGCGCAATTACGATCCGCTCTAAGGCAGAATTACAGCATCTTCTATATGCATTCTCCAATGCTTGTTCTGAATTTGGTTTAACAATTAGCAAAAAGAAGACAGATTTTGTCTCAAGGGGCATATTGGTTACCAACAATCTTTATTGAAGACGCCAAATTGGTGACAGTAGACCATTTTACACATCTAGGATCAGAGATATACAATAAATTATCCTTTTTATTTTTGCATATCCTTTAAAGGACATCGCTGTCAACATCAGCATCTTTCAGCTGTCTGTTGATTTCTTGGCAAGATTACGATAAGTAGTTTGCCATTGCTTTCTGAGCGGCCGGCTCACATACCCCGTATACCTGATTCTCACCGTCATCACGTTACGCACGAGAGTATACGAGATTACGGAGAAAAGTCATAACTTCTAAGCCACGAAGCCTTATCCTTAGATAAGGAAATAACCATCGGGATTGATAAGGCAGCAACAACAATGAACATGTTATGAAAAAGAGTCTGGGAGAACAGGAAGCTTACTGCCAAGACAGCGGTCCTGGTCTATCAAGCCTGTGTCCTTAGTACTCTTCTTTATGGCAGTGAAACCTGGACAACTTACTCACACCAAGAGAACAACTTAAACAGCTTTCATATGCGGTGTCTGCGAAGAATTTATGGTATTAAGTGGCAAGACAAAATTACAAATACTGAAGTATTGGAAATATCAGGTTGTGTGACGGTTTGTTCCATGCTCAGTCTTCGTAGACTTAGATGGATAAGACACATTAGGAGGATGGATGATCGTAGAATACCGAAGGCCATCGTGAATTACAGGTGGGTAAGTGATCTCAGGGTTGGCCTCTATTACAATACAAAGATGTGTATAAGCGGGACATGATTTATACAGGCATTAAGAGCAAGTGGCTGCTGATCATGTTGCATGGAGTGCACAAATCATAAATGGAATAAAAACCAAAGAGAAAATTATTGCAGATAGGTCACGCAGTGAGCTTGTGAGACGTAATATGGTGCGTGATGGTGAAAATGACCATGATTTCACATGAAACCATTGTGGACATTTACAGCACACATTGGCCTGATTAGTCACATTGGCTACCGCCATGGGTTTTAGCTGTCATGCCTTGTTTGAAGCACAATGTAACAAATTATTGTCTGTCAAATGGCTGGGGCATATAGAAAGAATGGAAGATAATAGGAAACAAAACTCTCTTACACCCAGGAAATAAATGACCGTAGACCCCGAGTTAGACCAAGAAGACGGTGGAGAGATAATATATATACAGACCTACAAGCACTTGGAATCAGCGACTGGCAAGAGAAGGTCCACCAGAGAGACGAATGGAGACGGATTGTATCTGCAGCAAAGAACCTCAATGGCTCGGAACGCTGAAGAAGAAGAAGAAGAAAAAGAAGAATGTCTGTCAAGACGGCAAGGTGTCAGTGATGATTTGAAAAACACCTTTCACTATGATTACTATAAGTAACATATACTCTGTCAATGATTATTGTAAATGCAGACAAATGTGTGAATGTTTATCTTAAGCATGCAATAATTTACTCAGGGATTATGATTAGTAAGACACTCTCCACACTGTTTAACTGCAGTACGTACAATGGATTCTATAAACGAGTATAGTAGCCAGACAATACTTAACTAATGTTTACTGTAAGTACAACAGACTATATAAATGATTATGTTAATTACGGAATACTTAATCAATGTTTGTGGTAAGTTAGTTACAAGTTAGTTGCATATCCTTTACATGAAGTAGCTGTCAACCCCAGCATTTTTAGCTGTTAGAGATTTATTGGCAAGTTTACGTTTAATAGTTTGCCATTGCTTTCTGAACGACTAGCACTCATAACATTGAAAACCAATGCAAGGCAGTCTGCTGACGAATCGCCCGCACCGTATTTCGAATGCAGTATGCGGGATTAATAATTGCGCCCATAAACATACAGAGCCGACTTGTGGTAAGTATATGACTAAATATGCATAGCAAGTATCAAGTACGTGGGCGCAGACGTGCATGCAAGCACATGAACAGCTGAAGTCCATTTTGTCTTGATCTTTCATGCTGTATCCATCCTAGGGGTGTAGACTGGCTGGTGTTACAGGGTCACGGTTTGCATCTCCACGCTTGACATCCTGGACATGTTTGTGAGACATTCTGGTCTGACACTAGTCTGTGAGAATCATGGACAGACACTAATCTGCGAGACATTCTCAATTCTTCAAGCTGTTTACCCGAAGTGAACCAATCAACCACTTTTTCACATTGTTTACCAGGATGATACTACGTCATTACCAGTTCTTAATACTTCATCTAGCACAAGAGTAAACATCTTGAATCAACATAGTTCGACATCAATATTAAAACATATATTACTATTCGTCCGTCCATCCATCCATCCATGCATTCATCCATGCATCCATCCATCCCTATATTCATCTATCAATCCATACATCCATCCATCCTTCATATTAAATGTCTCTCTCTGCATGCCATTATTTATTCTTTTTGGAACTAAATCGCTTCTCTTTCATTGCTCTAAATGTTGAAGGCTGCAGGACTTTCTGAGCTTTTCTCTCGACCAAACACAACCGTACTCATCACCAACAATAAAGCTTGGGACTCCCCGAGTCTGCTAGAAAAGTACTACTTGAAGAACGAGGCAGTAAGTATATGAATTGGTCTCAAGGCCACGTAGACATATAAAACTCATAGACTGATTCATTATATAACTGTTCATTTAAGATGGATGTCTTGTCTATGACTTGTTTAGTATAGAAGGTGTTCTCTTTGTGATTATATGTAGGAATTATTGTGTTCTAAACTACAAAACCTGGAGAACAGATCGGCCTATTGGTGCAGCATCTATCTCTAACTCAAAGAGTGCTGGGTTTAATCCTCCAGTTGAGGAATATTTTGCAAATAATTAACTCTAAGAAATTATACTCCGCATGGGGACTAGATCAGACTCTTATCTGTCTTAGATAAAACAGCCCAGCATGCATTTGGTAGGCACAGTCAACAGTACTGATTGGTTAGACAAAGACAGGTGTACTGACTTGTTAGACAAAGACAGGTGTACTGACTGGTTGAGGGAAAGAAATGTGTACTGACTGGTTAGACAAAGACAGGTGTACTGACTGGTTAGACAAAGACAGGTGTACTGATTGGTTAGACAAAGACAGGTGTACTGATTGGTTAGACAAAGACAGGTGTACTGATTGGTTAGACAAAGACAGGTGTACTGATTGGTTAGACAATGACAAGTATACCGACTGGTTAGAGAAAGACAAATGTAGTGATTGGTCGAACAAAGACAATTGTAGAGATAGGTCGAACAAAGACAATTGTGCTGATTGATTGTATGAACAACACTGAAATGACTTGTTAGACAAAGAAAACTGTAATCTTCGGTTATGCAAAGACAATTGTAATAATCGTTTACACAATATTGCAATGATAAATTCCTGTCTCACCTTCTGCCATAACCTAGAAGATTGTTGGATCACACACGCAGTACATTGTATGACTTGTTTCAATGTCTACCTGTCTCTTGTCTAGAAGGTTGTTGGGGCACACATGCCCTACATTGTATGACTTGTTTCAATGTGTACCTGTCTCTTGTCTAGAAGGTTGTAGGGGCACACATGCCCTACATTGTATGACTTGTTTCAATGTGTACCTGTCTCTTGTCTAGAAGGTTGTAGGGGCACACATGCCCTACATTGTATGACTTGTTTCAATGTGTACCTGTCTCTTGTCTAGAAGGTTGTAGGGGCACACATGCCCTACATTGTATGACTTGTTTCAATGTGTACCTGTCTCTTGTCTAGAAGGTTGTAGGGGCACACATGCCCTACATTGTATGATGTGTTTCAATGTGTACCTGTCTCTTGTCTAGAAGGTTGTAGGGGCACACATGCCCTACTTTGTATGACTTGTTTCAATGTGTACCTGTCTCTTGTCTAGAAGGTTGTAGGGGCACACATGCCCTACATTGTATGACTTGTTTCAATGTGTACCTGTCTCTTGTCTAGAAGGTTGTAGGGGCACACATGCCCTACTTTGTATGATGTGTTTCAATGTGTACCTGTCTCTTGTCAGCATTTTTTAGTGTCTTCCATAGTCTCCATGTCAATTTCTGAATATGATCTTTCCAGCACATTTTGTCTCGTTCTGACTTTCCTCTGGTAAGTGTTGTCAATTTCTAAGGACCCATTGAAACCAATGAAATAGTTTGAGATATAAATTATCAGTTTTGATGGGCTATCATAACAGCAAACCAAAGATGTAGAGATTTGAGAACAGGTTAGGAAATATAAAATTTGGACGCCATAGCAACATTGAGATGTAATCATGCTGCCTCCAAATGATGACAACATATATATATATATATATATATATATATATATATATATATATATATATATATATATATATATATATATATATATATATATATATATATATATATATATATATATACGACACAACATTCGACGCTAACAGAAAGTAGGTAGTACCGTCTGTTGTCATAAGGTAGCTCAGTCACACTTTACTAAGACCTGACACAAATAATGTATGGTCAATATAAAGCAGTACTCAGAAACCATGCAAGTTAACAAAACATCGTTGAGGACTTGCAAATTTCCTTGACGCCATATTGGTGTGAGGCATGGACAATTTCGCAATCACTAAAGAAGCTTTTGAGCTCAATTGCAACAGAAACGTTCTTATAATATCGTTGACCAAGAAAATGAAGAATACTAAATATTGGAGACGATGTGGAAAAAAAAAAAAAAAAAAAAAAAAAAAAACTGACTCGGAAACAGCGCCATGTCTCAGAAACTGAAATACATTGGACATATGAAACCTCACAGTGGCATGGAAGAAACAGCGATGGAAGAAGGCCTGGCCACTGGTAGAAGAAGTAAGGTTTGACCAGCACTAAGATGGACACAGGGCATTACAGACATCTTTGACAAGAGACTGCACCAGGCCGAGGGAATTACCAGAGACGGAGAGGCTTTTAGGCGCGACGTGATGGAGCGCCGTTCTTCAAAGGACATGTAACATGATGCTGATGATGATGACATTAAACATAATCTACATGTCTGATTGTGTATTGGTGTAATAATCTATACAGTCTCTCCACTTCTCTATTAGACATTATCTACATATATCGCATTGCGTATTGGTTTAATAATCTATACAGTCTCTCCACTTCTCTATTATACATTTGCCAGGAAGGACGTAGAAAACTGGAGGTGATTTTGAAAAATCACGTGTTCCCTGGTGTCATTGACGTCACTGACCTGATTAGTAAACGCAATATGAAATCATACGCAAATATTGATATCAAGGTCGACCTATCAAATCAGGTGAATATATTTGAGCAATTGATGTCGTTATTGTTGTTGGTTTGGTGTACACCTCCTCGTTTCAATTGTTTACTCTTATACGACATGAAGGAATTAGACATATGTAAATGTTAATGTCAACTATTGGGTGCAGTAAGTATATTTGATTTGTTGTGACCATTGTACCATAGTGACATTGTACTGACGGTGAAGGGATCGGCCAGTAGGCAGGGCTGAATTATAGGGGCAACAACTGATTCGCGACAATTATCGCCCCTGTGATGTAATCATCTCTTTGCTAACAGGTAAAGGGAGTGTGTGGGGATTAATGGAAGGTGTTTAGTGCAGGAGAGTCTGGCATATGATACCACAGTTTCTAGTATGTTAAAGGAGGTGGAGAAAATCACCGCGGCGTTTCGCAGGCTTGAAGACAAACATCACACACGTGTCGTAATTGTAACGGACTTACAGAGCATGCTAAGCAGAATGAAGACAGACATGCTTCGTGCAGGGTGGCATGCTTTAATAAAACATAAAGTCAGAGATAGCAAGCATCTGTTGGATATATCTCCCTTAACATTCTGGTGGATTGGGAAACGAGAAGGTGGACACATTGGCTGGGTCTGAACCCCTGGTTGGGGTTCTGGTGGAAGATATGCCATATGTGATCAAGGTCCCATGGGGTCATGTGTGCTGGGATGTCGGTTCTTGCCTCAACACAACTCAGTAAAGCACAGATATGGATCGTTGTTTATTTCAGCCATTCATTCTATTAGTATTATCATGGTGTATATAATGTTGTCTGTGCTTGTACAGTGGGCGACTCGTCTCCAACAGTTAGGCATGCTGGGTACATGGTGCTATACCCATTTTGTATGGACCAATCAGAGCGCGATGAGTGACGTGGTTAATATCACACCGGCCACCTTGACTTCCCAGAACATTTCCTGGTTCCCATTTTAGGTCAACATGAGAGATGGGATCTATTACAACAATAAATATTATATCTTAGGCCGGGACAACCTGGGAGCCGGGATCTATTACAACAATAAATATTATATCTTAGACCGGGTCAACCTGGGAGCTGGGATCTATTACAACAATAAATATTATATCTTAGGCCGGGTCAACCTGGGAGCCGGGATCTATTACAACAATAAATATTATATCTTAGGCCGGGACAACTTGGGAGCTGGGATCTATTACAACAACAAATATTATATCTTAGGCCGGGTCAACCTGGGAGCCGGGATCTATTACAACAATAAATATTATATCTTAGGCCGGGTCAACCTGGGAGCCTGGATCTATTACAACAATAAATATTATATCTTAGGCCGGGTCAACCTGGGAGCTGGGATCTATTACAACAATAAATATTATATCTTAGGCGGGTCAACCAGGGAACAGGGATCTATTACAACAATAAACATATCTTAGGTCGGGTCAACCTGGTAGCCGGGATTTATTACAACAATAAATATTATATCTTAGGCTGGGTCAACCTGGAAGCCGGGATCTACTACAACAATAAATATTATATCTTAGGCCGGGTCAACCTGGGAGCCGGGATCTATTACAACAATAAATATTATATCTTAGGCCGGGTCAACCAGGGAGCAGGGATCTATTACAACAATAAATATTATATCCTAGGCCAGGTCAACCTGGGAGCTGGGATCTATTACAACAATAAATATTATATCTTAGGCCTGGACAACCTAGGAGCCGGGATCTATTACAACAATAAATATTATATCTTAGGCCGGGTCAACCTGGGAGCTGGGATCTATTACAACAATAAATATTATATCCTAGGCCGGGTCAACCTGGGAGCTGGGATCTATTACAACAATAAATATTATATCTTAGGCCGGGTCAACCTGGGAGCAGGGATCTATTACAACAATAAAAATTATATCTTAGGCCGGGTCAACCTGGGAGCTGGGATCTATTACAACAATAAATATTATATCTTAGGCCTGGACAACCTGGGAGCCGGGATCTATTACAACAATAAATATTATATCTTAGGCCGGGTCAACCAGGGAGCAGGGATCTATTACAACAATAAATATTATATCTTAGGCCGGGTCAACCTGGGAGCAGGGATCTATTACAATAATAAATATTATATCTTAGGCCGGGTAAGCCAGGGAGCAGGGATCTATTACAACAATAAATATTATATCTTAGGCCGGGTCAACCAGGGAGCAGGGATCTATTACAACAATAAATATTATATCTTAGGCCGGGTCAACCTGGGAGCAGGGATCTATTACAACAATAAATATTATATCTTAGGCTGGGTCAAAATGGGAGCTGGGATCTATTACAACAATAAATATTATATCTTAGGCCGGGTCAACCAGGGAGCAGGGATCTATTACAACAATAAATATTATATCTTAGGCCGGGTCAACCAGGGAGCCGTTATCTATTACAACAATAAATACTATATCTTAGGCCGGGTCAACAAGGGAGATGGGATTTATTAGAACAATAAATATTATATCTTAGGCCGGGTCAACCTGGGAGCCTGGATCTATTACAACAATAAATATTATATCTTAGGCCGGGTCAACCAGGGAGCCGGGATTTATTACAACAATAAATATTATATCTTAGGCCGGGTCAACCAGGGAGCCGGGATCTATTACAACAATAAATATTATATCTTAGGCCGGGTCAACCAGGGAGGCGGGATTTATTACAACAATAAATATTATATCTTAGGCCGGGTCAACCAGGGAGCCGGGATTTATTACAACAGTAAATATTATATCTTAGGCCGGGTCAACCAGGGCGCCTGGATCTATTAAAACAATAAATATTATATCTTAGGCCGGGTCAACCAGCGAGCCGGGATCTATTACAACAATAAATATTATATCTTAGGCCGGGACAACTTGGGAGCTGGGATCTATTACAAAAACAAATATTATATCTTAGGCCGGGTCAACCTGGGAGCCGGGATCTATTACAACAATAAATATTATATCTTAGGCCGGGTCAACCTGGGAGCCTGGATCTATTACAACAATAAATATTATATCTTAGGCCGGGTCAACCTGGGAGCTGGGATCTATTACAACAATAAATATTATATCTTAGGCCGCGTCAACCAGGGACCAGGGATCTATTACAACAATAAATATTATATCTTAGGCCGGGTCAACATGCTAGCTGGGATCTATTACAAAAATAAATATTATATCTTAGGCCGGGTCAACCTGAGAGATGGGATCTATTACAACAATAAATATTATATCTTAGGCCGGGTCAACCTGGGATCTGGGATCTATTACAACAATAAATATTATATCTTAGGCCGGGTCAACCTGGGAGCAGGGATCTATTACAATAATAAATATTATATCTTAGGCCGGGTAAGCCAGGGAGCAGGGATCTATTACAACAATAAATATTATATCTTAGGCCGGGTCAACCAGGGAGCAGGGATCTATTACAACAATAAATATTATATCTTAGGCCGGGTCAACCTGGGAGCAGGGATCTATTACAACAATAAATATTATATCTTAGGCCGGGTCAAAATGGGAGCTGGGATCTATTACAACAATAAATATTATATCTTAGGCCGGGTCAACCAGGGAGCAGGGATCTATTACAACAATTAATATTATATCTTAGGCCGGGTCAACCAGGGAGCCGTTATCTATTACAACATTAAATACTATATCTTAGGCAGGGTCAACAAGGGAGATGGGATTTATTACAACAATAAATATTATATCTTAGGCCGGGTCAACCTGGGAGCCTGGATCTATTACAACAATAAATATTATATCTTAGGCCGGGTCAACCAGGGAGCCGGGATTTATTACAACAATAAATATTATATCTTAGGCCGGGTCAACCAGGGAGCCGGGATCTATTACAACAATAAATATTATATCTTAGGCCGGGTCAATCAGGGAGGCGGGATTTATTACAACAATAAATATTATATCTTAGGCCGGGTCAGCCTGGGAGCCCGGATTTATTACAACAATAAATATTATATCTTAGGCCGGGTCAGCATGGGAGCCCGGATTTATTACAACAATAAATATTATATCTTAGGCCGGGTCAGCCCGGGAGCCCGGATTTATTACAACAATAAATATTATATCTTAGGCCGGGTCAACCAGGGAGCCGGGATCTATTACAACAATAAATATTATATCTTAGGCCGGGTCAACCTGGGAGCAGGGATCTATTACAACAATAAATATTATATCTTAGGCCGGGTCAGCATGGGAGCCCGGATTTATTACAACAATAAATATTATATCTTAGGCCGGGTCAGCCCGGGAGCCCGGATTTATTACAACAATAAATATTATATCTTAGGCCGGGTCAACCAGGGAGCCGGGATCTATTACAACAATAAATATTATATCTTAGGCCGGGTCAACCAGGGAGCCGGGATCTATTACAACAATAAATATTATATCTTAGGCCGGGTCAACCAGGGAGCCGTTATCTATTACAACAATAAATACTATATCTTAGGCCGGGTCAACAAGGGAGATGGGATTTATTACAACAATAAATATTATATCTTAGGCCGGGTCAACCTGGGAGCCTGGATCTATTACAACAATAAATATTATATCTTAGGCCGGGTCAACCAGGGAGCCGGGAATTATTACAACAATAAATATTATATCTTAGGCCGGGTCAACCAGGGAGCCGGGATCTATTACAACAATAAATATTATATCTTAGGCCGGGTCAACCAGGGAGGCGGGATTTATTACAACAATAAATATTATATCTTAGACCGGGTCAACCAGGGAGCCGGGATTTATTACAACAGTAAATATTATATCTTACGCCGGGTCAACCAGGGCGCCGGGATCTATTAAAACAATAAATATTATATCTTAGGCCGGGTCAACCAGCGAGCCGGGATCTATTACAACAATAAATATTATATCTTAGGCCGGGTCAGCCTGGGAGCCCGGATTTATTACAACAATAAATATTATATCTTAGGCCGGGTCAACCAGGGAGCCGGGAGTTATTACAAAAATAAATATTATAACTTAGGCCGGGTCAACCAGGGAGCCGGGATCTATTACAACAATAAATATTATATCTTAGGCCGGGTCAACCAGGGAGGCGGGATTTATTACAACAATAAATATTATATCTTAGACCGGGTCAACCAGGGAGCCGGGATTTATTACAACAGTAAATATTATATCTTACGCCGGGTCAACCAGGGCCCCGGGATCTATTAAAACAATAAATATTATATCTTAGGCCGGGTCAACCAGCGAGCCGGGATCTATTACAACAATAAATATTATATCTTAGGCCGGGTCAGCCTGGGAGCCCGGATTTATTACAACAATAAATATTATATCTTAGACCGGGTCAGCATTGGAGCCCGGATTTATTACAACAATAAACATTATATCTTAGGCCGGGTCAGCCCGGGAGCCCGGATTTATTACAACAATAAATATTATATCTTAGGCCGGGTCAACCAGGGAGCCGGGATCTATTACAACAATAAATATTATATCTTAGGCCGGGTCAACCAGGGAGGCGGGATTTATTACAACAATAAATATTATATCTTAGACCGGGTCAACCAGGGAGCCGGGATTTATTACAACAGTAAATATTATATCTTACGCCGGGTCAACCAGGGCGCCGGGATCTATTAAAACAATAAATATTATATCTTAGGCCGGGTCAACCAGCGAGCCGGGATCTATTACAACAATAAATATTATATCTTAGGCCGGGTCAGCCTGGGAGCCCGGATTTATTACAACAATAAATATTATATCTTAGACCGGGTCAGCATTGGAGCCCGGATTTATTACAACAATAAATATTATATCTTAGGCCGGGTCAGCCCGGGAGCCCGGATTTATTACAACAATAAATATTATATCTTAGGCCGGGTCAACCAGGGAGCCGGGATCTATTACAACAATAAATATTATATCTTAGGCCGGGTCAACCTGGGAGCAGGGATCTATTACAACAATAAATATTATATCTTAGGCCAGGTCAACCAGGGAGCCGGGATCTATTACAACAATAAATATTATATCTTAGGCCGGGTCAACCTGGGAGCTGGAATCTATTACAACAATAAATATATCTTAGGCCGATTCAACCAGGGAGCCGGGATCTATTACAACAATAAATATTATATCTTAGGCTGGTCAACCTGGGAGCTGGGATCTATTACAACAATAAATGTTATATCTTAGGCTGGGTCAACCAGCTAGCCGGGATCTATTACAACAATAAATATTATATCTTAAGCTGGGTCAACCAGGGAGCCGGGATCTATTACAACAATAAATATTATATCTTAGGCCGGGTCAAACTGGGAGCCGGGATCTATTACAACAATAAATACTATATCTTAGGCCGGGTCAACCTGGGAGCAGGGATCTATTACAACAATAAATCTTATATCTTAGGCCGGGTCAACCTGGGAGCCGGGATCTATTACAACAATAAATATTATATCTTAGGCCGGGTCAACCAGGGAGCCGTTATCTATTACAACAATAAATACTATATCTTAGGCCGGGTCAACAAGGGAGATGGGATTTATTACAACAATAAATATTATATCTTATGCCGGGTCAACCTGGGAGCCTGGATCTATTACAACAATAAATATTATATCTTAGGCCGGGTCAACCAGGGAGCCGGGATTTATTACAACAATAAATATTATATCTTAGGCCGGGTCAACCAGGGAGCCGGGATCTATTACAACAATAAATATTATATCTTAGGCCGGGTCAACCAGGGAGGCGGGATTTATTACAACAATAAATATTATATCTTAGACCGGGTCAACCAGGGAGCCGGGATCTATTACAACAATAAATATTATATCTTAGGCCGGGTCAACCTGGGAGCCTGGATCTATTACAACAATAAATATTATATCTTAGGCCGGGTCAACCTGGGAGCTGGGATCTATTACAACAATAAATATTATATCTTAGGCCGCGTCAACCAGGGACCAGGGATCTATTACAACAATAAATATTATATCTTAGGCCGGGTCAACATGCTAGCTGGGATCTATTACAAAAATAAATATTATATCTTAGGCCGGGTCAACCTGAGAGATGGGATCTATTACAACAATAAATATTATATCTTAGGCCGGGTCAACCTGGGATCTGGGATCTATTACAACAATAAATATTATATCTTAGGCCGGGTCAACCTGGGAGCAGGGATCTATTACAATAATAAATATTATATCTTAGGCCGGGTAAGCCAGGGAGCAGGGATCTATTACAACAATAAATATTATATCTTAGGCCGGGTCAACCAGGGAGCAGGGATCTATTACAACAATAAATATTATATCTTAGGCCGGGTCAACCTGGGAGCAGGGATCTATTACAACAATAAATATTATATCTTAGGCCGGGTCAAAATGGGAGCTGGGATCTATTACAACAATAAATATTATATCTTAGGCCGGGTCAACCAGGGAGCAGGGATCTATTACAACAATAAATATTATATCTTAGGCCGGGTCAACCAGGGAGCCGTTATCTATTACAACATTAAATACTATATCTTAGGCCGGGTCAACAAGGGAGATGGGATTTATTACAACAATAAATATTATATCTTAGGCCGGGTCAACCTGGGAGCCTGGATCTATTACAACAATAAATATTATATCTTAGGCCGGGTCAACCAGGGAGCCGGGATTTATTACAACAATAAATATTATATCTTAGGCCGGGTCAACCAGGGAGCCGGGATCTATTACAACAATAAATATTATATCTTAGGCCGGGTCAATCAGGGAGGCGGGATTTATTACAACAATAAATATTATATCTTAGGCCGGGTCAGCCTGGGAGCCCGGATTTATTACAACAATAAATATTATATCTTAGGCCGGGTCAGCATGGGAGCCCGGATTTATTACAACAATAAATATTATATCTTAGGCCGGGTCAGCCCGGGAGCCCGGATTTATTACAACAATAAATATTATATCTTAGGCCGGGTCAACCAGGGAGCCGGGATCTATTACAACAATAAATATTATATCTTAGGCCGGGTCAACCTGGGAGCAGGGATCTATTACAACAATAAATATTATATCTTAGGCCGGGTCAGCATGGGAGCCCGGATTTATTACAACAATAAATATTATATCTTAGGCCGGGTCAGCCCGGGAGCCCGGATTTATTACAACAATAAATATTATATCTTAGGCCGGGTCAACCAGGGAGCCGGGATCTATTACAACAATAAATATTATATCTTAGGCCGGGTCAACCAGGGAGCCGGGATCTATTACAACAATAAATATTATATCTTAGGCCGGGTCAACCAGGGAGCCGTTATCTATTACAACAATAAATACTATATCTTAGGCCGGGTCAACAAGGGAGATGGGATTTATTACAACAATAAATATTATATCTTAGGCCGGGTCAACCTGGGAGCCTGGATCTATTACAACAATAAATATTATATCTTAGGCCGGGTCAACCAGGGAGCCGGGAATTATTACAACAATAAATATTATATCTTAGGCCGGGTCAACCAGGGAGCCGGGATCTATTACAACAATAAATATTATATCTTAGGCCGGGTCAACCAGGGAGGCGGGATTTATTACAATAATAAATATTATATCTTAGGCCGGGTAAGCCAGGGAGCAGGGATCTATTACAACAATAAATATTATATCTTAGGCCGGGTCAACCAGGGAGCAGGGATCTATTACAACAATAAATATTATATCTTAGGCCGGGTCAACCTGGGAGCAGGGATCTATTACAACAATAAATATTATATCTTAGGCCGGGTCAAAATGGGAGCTGGGATCTATTACAACAATAAATATTATATCTTAGGCCGGGTCAACCAGGGAGCAGGGATCTATTACAACAATAAATATTATATCTTAGGCCGGGTCAACCAGGGAGCCGTTATCTATTACAACATTAAATACTATATCTTAGGCCGGGTCAACAAGGGAGATGGGATTTATTACAACAATAAATATTATATCTTAGGCCGGGTCAACCTGGGAGCCTGGATCTATTACAACAATAAATATTATATCTTAGGCCGGGTCAACCAGGGAGCCGGGATTTATTACAACAATAAATATTATATCTTAGGCCGGGTCAACCAGGGAGCCGGGATCTATTACAACAATAAATATTATATCTTAGGCCGGGTCAATCAGGGAGGCGGGATTTATTACAACAATAAATATTATATCTTAGGCCGGGTCAGCCTGGGAGCCCGGATTTATTACAACAATAAATATTATATCTTAGGCCGGGTCAGCATGGGAGCCCGGATTTATTACAACAATAAATATTATATCTTAGGCCGGGTCAGCCCGGGAGCCCGGATTTATTACAACAATAAATATTATATCTTAGGCCGGGTCAACCTGGGAGCAGGGATCTATTACAACAATAAATATTATATCTTAGGCCGGGTCAGCATGGGAGCCCGGATTTATTACAACAATAAATATTATATCTTAGGCCGGGTCAGCCCGGGAGCCCGGATTTATTACAACAATAAATATTATATCTTAGGCCGGGTCAACCAGGGAGCCGGGATCTATTACAACAATAAATATTATATCTTAGGCCGGGTCAACCAGGGAGCCGGGATCTATTACAACAATAAATATTATATCTTAGGCCGGGTCAACCAGGGAGCCGTTATCTATTACAACAATAAATACTATATCTTAGGCCGGGTCAACAAGGGAGATGGGATTTATTACAACAATAAATATTATATCTTAGGCCGGGTCAACCTGGGAGCCTGGATCTATTACAACAATAAATATTATATCTTAGGCCGGGTCAACCAGGGAGCCGGGAATTATTACAACAATAAATATTATATCTTAGGCCGGGTCAACCAGGGAGCCGGGATCTATTACAACAATAAATATTATATCTTAGGCCGGGTCAACCAGGGAGGCGGGATTTATTACAACAATAAATATTATATCTTAGACCGGGTCAACCAGGGAGCCGGGATTTATTACAACAGTAAATATTATATCTTACGCCGGGTCAACCAGGGCGCCGGGATCTATTAAAACAATAAATATTATATCTTAGGCCGGGTCAACCAGCGAGCCGGGATCTATTACAACAATAAATATTATATCTTAGGCCGGGTCAGCCTGGGAGCCCGGATTTATTACAACAATAAATATTATATCTTAGGCCGGGTCAACCAGGGAGCCGGGAGTTATTACAAAAATAAATATTATAACTTAGGCCGGGTCAACCAGGGAGCCGGGATCTATTACAACAATAAATATTATATCTTAGGCCGGGTCAACCAGGGAGGCGGGATTTATTACAACAATAAATATTATATCTTAGACCGAGTCAACCAGGGAGCCGGGATTTATTACAACAGTAAATATTATATCTTACGCCGGGTCAACCAGGGCGCCGGGATCTATTAAAACAATAAATATTATATCTTAGGCCGGGTCAACCAGCGAGCCGGGATCTATTACAACAATAAATATTATATCTTAGGCCGGGTCAGCCTGGGAGCCCGGATTTATTACAACAATAAATATTATATCTTAGACCGGGTCAGCATTGGAGCCCGGATTTATTACAACAATAAACATTATATCTTAGGCCGGGTCAGCCCGGGAGCCCGGATTTATTACAACAATAAATATTATATCTTAGGCCGGGTCAACCAGGGAGCCGGGATCTATTACAACAATAAATATTATATCTTAGGCCGGGTCAACCAGGGAGGCGGGATTTATTACAACAATAAATATTATATCTTAGACCGGGTTAACCAGGGAGCCGGGATTTATTACAACAGTAAATATTATATCTTACGCCGGGTCAACCAGGGCGCCGGGATCTATTAAAACAATAAATATTATATCTTAGGCCGGGTCAACCAGCGAGCCGGGATCTATTACAACAATAAATATTATATCTTAGGCCGGGTCAGCCTGGGAGCCCGGATTTATTACAACAATAAATATTATATCTTAGACCGGGTCAGCATTGGAGCCCGGATTTATTACAACAATAAATATTATATCTTAGGCCGGGTCAGCCCGGGAGCCCGGATTTATTACAACAATAAATATTATATCTTAGGCCGGGTCAACCAGGGAGCCGGGATCTATTACAACAATAAATATTATATCTTAGGCCGGGTCAACCTGGGAGCAGGGATCTATTACAACAATAAATATTATATCTTAGGCCAGGTCAACCAGGGAGCCGGGATCTATTACAACAATAAATATTATATCTTAGGCCGGGTCAACCTGGGAGCTGGAATCTATTACAACAATAAATATATCTTAGGCCGATTCAACCAGGGAGCCGGGATCTATTACAACAATAAATATTATATCTTAGGCTGGTCAACCTGGGAGCTGGGATCTATTACAACAATAAATGTTATATCTTAGGCTGGGTCAACCAGCTAGCCGGGATCTATTACAACAATAAATATTATATCTTAAGCTGGGTCAACCAGGGAGCCGGGATCTATTACAACAATAAATATTATATCTTAGGCCGGGTCAAACTGGGAGCCGGGATCTATTACAACAATAAATATTATATCTTAGGCCGGGTCAACCTGGGAGCAGGGATCTATTACAACAATAAATCTTATATCTTAGGCCGGGTCAACCTGGGAGCCGGGATCTATTACAACAATAAATATTATATCTTAGGCCGGGTCAACCAGGGAGCCGTTATCTATTACAACAATAAATACTATATCTTAGGCCGGGTCAACAAGGGAGATGGGATTTATTACAACAATAAATATTATATCTTAGGCCGGGTCAACCTGGGAGCCTGGATCTATTACAACAATAAATATTATATCTTAGGCCGGGTCAACCAGGGAGCCGGGATTTATTACAACAATAAATATTATATCTTAGGCCGGGTCAACCAGGGAGCCGGGATCTATTACAACAATAAATATTATATCTTAGGCCGGGTCAACCAGGGAGGCGGGATTTATTACAACAATAAATATTATATCTTAGACCGGGTCAACTAGGGAGCCGGGATTTATTACAACAGTAAATATTATATCTTAGGCCGGGTCAACCAGGGCGCCGGGATCTATTAAAACAATAAATATTATATCTTAGGCCGGGTCAACCAGCGAGCCGGGATCTATTACAACAATAAATATTATATCTTAGGCCGGGTCAGCCCGGGAGCCCGGATTTATTACAACAATAAATATTATATCTTAGGCCGGGTCAACCAGGGAGCCGGGATCTATTACAACAATAAATATTATATCTTAGGCCGGGTCAACCTGGGAGCAGGGATCTATTACAACAATAAATATTATATCTTAGGCCAGGTCAACCAGGGAGCAGGGATCTATTACAACAATAAATATTATATCTTTGGCCGGGTCAACCTGGGAGCCGGGATCTTTTACAACAATAAATATTATATCTTAGGCCGGGTCAACCTGGGATCTGGAATCTATTACAACAATAAATATATCTTAGGCCGGGTCAACCAGGGAGCCGGGATCTATTACAACAATAAATATTATATCTTAGGCTGGTCAACCTGGGAGCTGGGATCTATTACAACAATAAATATTATATCTTAGGCCGGGTCAACCAGGGAGCCGGGATTTATTACAACAATAAATATTATATCTTAAGCTGGGTCAACCAGGGAGCCGGGATCTATTACAACAATAAATATTATATCTTAGGCCGGGTCAAACTGGGAGCCGGGATCTATTACAACAATAAATATTATATCTTAGGCCGGGTCAACCTGGGAGCAGGGATCTATTACAACAATAAATCTTATATCATAGGCCGGGTCAACCTGGGAGCCGGGATCTATTACAACAATAAATATGATATCTTAGGCCGGGTCAACATGGGAGCTGGGATCTATTACAACAATAAATATTATATCTTAGATCGGGTCAACCAGGGAGCAGGGATCTATTACAACAATAAATATTATATTTTAGGCCGGGTCAGCCTGGGAGCCCGGATATATTACAACAATAAATATTATATCTTAGGCCGGGTCAGCCTGGTAGCCCCGATTTATTACAACAATAAATATTATATCTTAGGCCGGGTCAACCAGGGAGCCGGGATCTATTACAACAATAAATATTATATCTTAGGCCGGGTCAACCTGGGAGGCGGGATCTATTACAACAATAAATATTATATCTTAGGCCGGGTCAACCAGGGAGCAGGGATCTATTACAACAATAAATATTATATCTTAGGCCGGGTCAACCAGGGAGCAGGGATCTATTACAACAATAAATATTATAACTTTGGCCGGGTCAACCTGGGACCCAGGATCTATTACAACAATAAATATTATATCTTAGGCCGGGTCAGCCTGGGAGCTGGAATCTATTACAACAATTAATATATCTTAGGCCGGGTCAACCAGGGAGCCGGGATCTATTACAACAATAAATATTATATCTTAGGCTGGTCAGCCTGGGAGCTGGGATCTATTACAACAATAAATATTATATCTTAGGCCGGTTCAACCAGGGAGCCGGGATCTATTACAACAATAAATATTATATCTTAAGCCGGGTCAACCAGGGAGCCGGTATCTATTACAACAATAAATATTATATCTTAGGCCGGGTCAAACTGGGAACCGGGATCTATTACAACAATAAATATTATATCTTTGGCCGGGTCACCCAGGGAGCAGGGATCTATTACAACAATAAATATTATATCTTATGCCAGGTCAACCAGGGAGCCGGGATCTATTACAACAATAAATATTATATCTTAGGCCGGGTCAACCTGGGAGCCGGGATCTATTACAACAATAAATATTATATCTTAGGCCGGGTAAACCTGCGAGCAGGGTTCTATTACAAAATAAATATTATATCTTAGGCCGCGTCAACCAGGGACCAGGGATCTATTACAACAATAAATATTACATCTTAGGCCGGGTCAACATGCTAGCTGGGATCTATTACAAAAATAAATATTATATCTTAGGCCGGGTCAACCTGAGAGATGGGATCTATTACAACAATAAATATTATATCTTAGGCCGGGTCAACCTGGGAGCAGGGATCTATTACAACAATAAATATTATATCTTAAGCCGGGTCAACCAGGGAGCTGGGATCTATTACAACAATAAATATTATATCTTAGGCCTGGTCAACCTGGGAGCAGGGATCTATTGCAATAATAAATATTATATCTTAGGCCGGGTCAGCCAGGGAGCTGGGATCTATTACAACAATAAATATTATATCTTAGGCCGGGTCAACCAGGGAGCAGGGATCTATAACAACAATAAATATTATATCTTAGGCCGGGTCAACCTCCGAGCAGGGATCTATTACAACAATAAATATTCTATCTTAGGCCTGGTCAACCTGTGAGCCGGGATCTATTACAACAATAAATATTATATCTTAGGCCGGGTCAACCTGGGAGCAGGGATCTATTACAACAATAAATATTATATCTTAGGCCGCGTCAACCAGGGAGCAGGGATCTATTACAACAATAAATATTATATCTTAGGCCGGGTCAACCAGGGAGCTGGGATCTATTACAAAAATAAATATTATATCTTAGGCCGGGTCAACCTGAGAGATGGGATCTATTACAACAATAAATATTATATCTTAGGCCGGGTCAACCTGGGAGCAGGGATCTATTACAACAAAAAATATTATATCTTAGGCCGAGTCAACCAGGGAGCAGGGATCTATTACAACAATAAATATTATATCTTAGGCCGGGTCAACCTGGGAGCAGGGATCTATTACAATAATAAATATTATATCTTAGGCCGGGTCAGCGAGGGAGCAGGGATCTATTACAACAATAAGTATTATATCTTACGCCGGGTCAACCAGGGAGCAGGGATCTATTACAACAATAAATATTATATCTTAGGCCGGGTCAACCTGGGAGCAGTGATCTATTACAACAATAAATATTATATCTTAGACCGGGTCAACCTGGGAGCCGGGATCTATTACAACAATAAATATTATATCTTAGGCCGGGTCAACATGGGAGCAGGGATCTATTACAACAATAAATATTATATCTTAGGCTGGGTCAATCAGGGAGCCGGGATTTATTACAACAATAAATATTATATCTTAGGCCGGGTCAACCAGGGAGCCGGGATCTATTACAACAATAAATATTATATCTTAGGCCGGGTCAACCAGGGAGCTGGGATCTATTACAACAATAAATATTATATCTTAGACCTGGTCAACCTGGGAGCAGGGATCTATTACAATAATAAATATTATATCGTAGGCCGGGTCAGCCAGGGAGCAGGGATCTATTACAACAATAAATATTATATCTTAGGCCGGGTCAAACATGGAGCAGGGATCTATTACAACAATAAATATATCCTATGCCGGGTCAACCAGGGAGCCGGGATCTATTACAACAATAAATATTATATCTTAGGCTGGTCAGCCTGGGAGCTGGGATCTATTACAACAATAAATATTATATCTTAGGCCGGGTCAACCAGGGAGCCGGGATCTATTACAACAATAAATATTATATTTTAAGCCGTGTCAACCAGGGAGCCGGGATCTATTACAGCAATAAATATTATATCTTAGGCCGGGTCAAACTGGGAGCCGGGATCTATTACAACAATAAATATTATATCTTAGGCCGGGTCACCCTGGGAGCAGGGATCTATTACAACAATAAATATTTTATCTTAGGCCGGGTCAACCTGGGAGTCGGGATCTATTACAACAATAAATATTATATCTTAGGCCGGGTCAACCTGGGAGCTGGGATCTATTACAAAAATAAATATTATATCTTAGGTCTGGTCAAACTGGGAGCCGGGATCTATTACAACAATAAATATTATATCTTAGGCCGGGTCAACCTGGGAACTGGGATCTATTACAACAATAAATATTATATCTTAGGCCGGGTCAACTAGGGAGCTGGGATCTATTACAACAATAAATATTATATCTTAGGCCGGGTCAAACTGGGAGCTGGGATCTATTACAACAAGAAATATTATATCTTAGGCCGGGTCAACTTGGGAGCAGGGATCTATTACAACAATAAATATTATATCTTAGGCCGGGTCAACCAGGGAGCAGGGATCTATTACAACAATAAATATTATATCTTAGGCTGGTCAGCCTGGGAGCTGGGATCTATTACAACAATAAATATTATATCTTAGGCCGGGTCAACCAGGGAGCCGGGATCTATTACAACAATAAATATTATATTTTAAGCCGTGTCAACAAGGGAGCCGGGATCTATTACAACAATAAATATTATATCTTAGGCAGGGTCAAACTGGGAGCCGGGATCTATTACAACAATAAATATTATATCTTAGGCCGGTTCACCCTGGGAGCAGGGATCTATTACAACAATAAATATTTTATCTTAGGCCGGGTCAACCTGGGAGTCGGGATCTATTACAACAATAAATATTATATCTTAGGCCGGGTCAACCTGGGAGCTGGGATCTATTACAAAAATAAATATTATATCTTAGGTCTAGTCAAACTGGGAGCCGGAATCTATCACAACAATAAATATTATATCTTAAGCCGGGTCAACCTGAGAACTGGGATCTATTACAACAATAAATATTATATCTTAGGCCGGGTCAACTAGGCAGCTGGGATCTATTACAACAATAAATATTATATCTTAGGCCGGGTCAAACTGGGAGCTGGGATCTATTACAACAATAAATATTATATCTTAGGCCGGGTCAACCATGGAGCAGGGATCTATTACAACAATAAATATTATATCTTAGGCCGGGTCAACCTGAGAGATGGGATCTATTACAACAATAAATCTTATATCTTAGGCCGGGTCAACCAGGGAGCCGGGATCTATTACAGCAATAAATATTATATCTTAGGCCGGGTCAACCTGAGAGATGGGATCTATTACAACAATAAATATTATATCTTAGGCCGGGTCAACCTGAGAGCCGGGATCTATTACAACAATAAATATTATATCTTAGGCCGGGTCAACCTGGGAGCTGGGATCTATTACAACAATAAATATTATATCTTAGGCCGGTTCAACCTTAGAGCTGGGATCTATTACAACAATAAATATTATATCTTAGGCCGGGTCAACCTGGGAGCTGGGATCTATTACAACAATAAATATTATATCTTAGGCCGGGTCAACCTGAGAGCTGGGATCTATTACAACAATAAATATTATATCTTAGGCCGGGTCAACCTGGGAGCTGGGATCTATTACAACAATAAATATTATATCTTAGGCCGGGTCAACCAGGGAGCAGGGATCTATTACAACAATAAATATTTTATTTTAGGCCGGGTCAACCAGGGAGCTCGGATCTAGTACAGCAATACATATTCCATTTTATTCCGATTCAACCTGGAAGCCGGGATCACATAAAACAATAAATATTCTATTTCATTCCGAATCAACCTGGAAGCTGGGATCAATTCAAACAATAGATTTTCCATTTTAGGCCAGGTCAACCTGGGAGACGGGATCAATTAAAACAATAAATATTCAATTTTGGGCCGGCTCAACCTGGGAGCACGTATCAGTTAAAACAATAAATGTTCCATTTTAGGCCGGGTCAACCTGGGAGTTAAGATCACTTAAAACATTAAATATTCAATTGTAGGACGCGTCATCCTGGAAGCCCTGATCAGTTATAACAATAAATATTCAGTTTTAGGCCGGTCAACCTTGGAGCCGGGATCAATTACAACAATAAATATTCCCACCTGGAGGTGGCTTCAAACACCTGACTACTGGACAAGCAGGCCAGCGCGCCAACCACTGGCTGGAGTGGTTCCCTGGTTGTGCTTTACCTTCAACAAACACACTGGTGATTCCTCATTCCTGGTTTATTTCCCTTCTTATTATTCTCATTATAACTGCCATCAATAGTTTAATAACATGACTCAATAAACTACGATGATAAGTCAATAAGTATGTCACAAATGACTGTAGAAAAACAACTACACATGATAACAATTTGAAACCAGTTTATTATTATACATACATTGTCCCTTTATTTCTCAACATAATTTCCACCGACGTTGATGCACTTATCCCGTCGTTTTATCAGTCCTCTCAAACCGGCTGCATAGAACTGCGTGCTTTGTTTTCATTTACCGGCCATCCCACAGAACTGTGTGACTTACTTATTGACTCGCTCTTGTAACTTTTTTTTTTTTTTTTTTTTTTTCCCCCCCCCAACCCAGCTATGTACCGTTTGACGGGACAAACATTTGTCAGCATAAGCACTCACAACCCATCTTGGCGGGAGACGTTTCGCGAATGACGCCGAAGTTGAATGTGATGTGAAAACATGATGTAGAAAACAGAGCACGCAGTTCTATGCAGCCGGTTTGGGAGGACTGATAAAACGATGGGATAAGTGCATCATTACATTACATTGGCACCTTTCCGTCTTGACAGACGATAGTTTGGTACATTGTGCTTCAAAAAGGCTTAATAACTGTCATATGGCAATAACTACGATCCATGGCGGTGGCGAGTGTGGCTGGTAAGGCCAATTCTTGTTGCAAATGTTTGCCCTCAGTAGGTGCATGTGAAAACATGGTAATTTCCACCATTTTGCACCATCTTACGTTTCTCACGCTGTGTGTGTGCTTTATCTGCAATCATTTTCTCCTTTGTCTTTATTCCATTTCTGATAGTTGCCCTCCATGCAACACGTTCAGCGGCGACGTGCTCCCATTGTGCATTATCAATGCCTGTATCAATCATGTCCCGCTTACACACATCTTTGTATCGTAGTAGAGGCCGACCCTGAGATCTCCTACCCGTCTGTAATTCACCAAAAAAGATGTCCTTTGGTATTCTACCATCATCCATCCTCATAACGTGTCCTATCCATCCAAGTCTACGAAGACTGAGCATGGAATACACCGTCACACAACCTGATCTTTCCAATACTTCAGTATTTGTGATTTTGTCTTGCCACTTAATACCAAGTATTCTTCGCAGACACCGCATATGAAAGCTGTTTAAACGTTTCTCTTGGCGTGAGTAAGTTGTCCAGGTTTCACTGCCATAAAGAAGAGTACTAAGGACACAGGCTTGGTAGACGAGGACTTTTGTTTTGGCAGTAAGCTTCCTGTTCTCCCAGACTCTTTTTGCTAACATGTTCATTGTTGTTGCTGCCTTGCCAATCCTGATGTTGATTTCCTGATCGAGGGATAATTTGCTATTTACCTCTGATCCAAGATATGTAAAATGGTCTACTATCTCCAGTTCGGCGTCGTCAATAAAGATTGATGGTACACCATGTGCACCTTGTGACATAATCTGTGTCTTCTTTTTGTTAATTGTTAAACCAAATTCAGAACAAGCATTGGAGAATGCAGATAATAGATGTTGTAATTCTTCCTCAGAGTGGGTCGTAATCGCAGCATCATCCGCAAAAAGCAACTCTCTGATTAGTACCCTGCTAATTTTGGTCTTGGCCTTCAATCTCTGAGCATTATAGAGGCCACCATCTGAGCGTGAGTGAATGTATATACCGTCATCCTGATAACGAAAGGCATATTTCAGTAGAAGTGAAAAGTATATCCCAAAGAGGGTGGGGGATAGTACACAACCTTGCTTAACTCCACTCTTGATTTCAAACTCTTCTGAAGTTGAGCCATCAAACTTGATTATACCCTTCATGCCTGTGTGGAACGATTCCACAATGGACAGAAGAGTTGGTGGACAGCCAATCTTCTTTAGTGCTTTGAACAGACCCTCACGACTGACCAAATCGAATGCCTTTGTGAGGTCGATGAAGGCAATAAACAGTGGCTGATTTTGTTCCCGGCATTTTTCTTGCATCTGTCGCAATGAGAATATCATATCAATGGTAGACCGGTTCTGACGGAAGCCACACTGTGATTCGGGGTAGACTTGATCTCCCAGGACTTGAAGTCTGCGCAGGACAATTCTGGCAAATACTTTCCCAACAATACACAGAAGTGAGATACTCCTATAGTTGTTGCAGTCGCTCCGATCTCCCTTGTTCTTGTACAGCGTTATGATGTTTGAATCTTTGAAATCCTGTGGGACTTGTCCTTCTCGCCAGCATAGCTCTATTAGCTGGTGGATCTGTAGAGCGAGGGTGTCTTGCCCACTCCTGATCACCTCTATTAGAATCCCATCCTTACCTGGAGCCTTGCCAGATGCAAGGTCATTTATAGCACACCTAACTTCTGTTATAGTGGGAAGTGTGTCCAGGTGGTCAAGAGTTGGCAGGGCCTCTATGGCGTTGAGGGCATCATCCGCCAGCTTGGTCTCACTTGAGTAAAGCTCTAAATAGTGCTCGACCCATCTATCCATCTGCTGTTTCTTATCAGTGATGCGTTCTCCAGTCAAGGTTTTCAGCGGTGCACTTCTTTTGATCATTGGACCACAGGCTTTCTTTATTCCTTCATACATGCTTCTGATGTTTCCCTTATCACTTGCGATTTGAATGGACTCACATAACTTGATCCAATAGTCATTCGCACACTGCCTGGCAGCCTTTTGTACATCCTTCCTCGCTTGCTTCAGCTCACTCAGAGTGTTACGCGTTGGTCTTTCCTTGTTTCTTAAGAGAGCTATCTTCTTTTTATCAATCAAGGGCTACAGTATCTGGCTGTTTGCCGCAAACCAGTCCTGCCTCTTATGATCCACAGTGCCGTAAACCCCTACCGCTGTTTTATAAATAGTTTCCTTAAGTTTACTCCATTTATCATTTACTATACAATTTTCTGATGTATCATTGAAAGCGTCCTCAAGTTGCTGTTGATATTCAAAGCACTTTCCAGGATCGTGAGTGTTAATAATATTAATCCTGGGGCTAGACTTGTGTTTAGCTGTGTAGATTCTCTTTGGTCTCAGTCTAACCCTTGCAACAACCAAAGAATGATCTGTATCACAGTCAGCACTGTGGTAACTTCGAGTTAATGATGTATGGTTCAGATGTTGTCTCCGTGTGATAATGAAGTCCAGCTGATGCCAATGGCCGGATCGTGGATGTTTCCATGTGACCTTATGCATCTCTTTTGTTTTAAAAAAGGAGTTTGTAATACATAGGTCATTTCTAGTGCAATGCTCCAGCAGCCTTTGCCCATTATCATTCATGCGACCAATGTTGTATTTTCCAAGGCACACTGGCCATGAACTCGAGTCCTTGCCCACACGAGCATTGAAATCACCGAGCATATAAATGTAGTCGGATTTTGGAACTGCCTTGATCGCAGAGTCTAGCTGCTCATAGAACGTATCTTTCACATCATCAGAGGAAGTGAGTGTCGGTCCATATGCAGTGAGAATGGTGGCAAATCCACAAGAGGTTGCCAAGCGCAGTGATAATAATCTTTCATTACCTCCAGATGGGATATCAATCATTCCCAGTAGCGAATTCTTCACTGCAAAGCCCACACCGTGTTGCCTTTTTTCTGCCTGCCCTCTTCCCTTCCAAAAAAAGGTGTAATTGTTTTCCCTGAGTGACCCTTCCTCAGCGAGGCGAGTCTCCTGCAGGCCAGCAATATCAATGTTAAGACGATTGAGTTCAGCATCAATCACAGCCGTTTTTCTAACATCGTCAATATTTGTCAAGTCAGTGGAAAATCCTGGACACATGGTTCTCACGTTCCAGGTTGCAAGCCGTAGCTTGAGGTTTCTATTATTCTTTTTATTAGTACCTGGTGCATTGGTTTTACAGCCTGCGATTCAGATTTTGTCCTAGCCCCAAGCACCCATTGAAGCAGGCAGGCTGTGGCGGATCAGCACCCAATTGGCCGGGGGCTGCCCAGCTTGAGGCGGGCGGTAGCTGATCAGTGACACCTGTAGGTGTCTCCCACCGTCAGAGGCAACGCGTGGCGCCCCATGTCTACGCCAACTGACAAGGACTTATAACCCGTAACAGTTGCCTCTCGCTTTGATTCCGAGACCGGTTAAGACCAGGGATGGAGTTATTGCCTCTCCATAGCACAAAGCCTGGGCTAAAATAAAGAAACCATGTGTTGCCCATGCAGCATGATCCCTCTCTCGGCCTGCCTAGTTCACCCCAGAGGAAAGTTAACTTAGTGCATCAATGTTGGTGGAAATTATGTTGAGAAATAAAGGGACAATGTATATATATAACAATAAACTCATTTCAAGTTGTTAACATATTTAGTTATTTTTCTACAGCCATTTGTGATTTACTTATTGACTTACCCTCTAATATGGTCTCCATATCCTAGGGTACCAGATTTCTTTTGGTTAAACTAATAAAATAGTTTCAAGATAATATGTGAAGTTAAATAATATACATCTCGATATCTTTTTTTTTTTTTTTTTACAAAAGTCAATGCACACAATAACAAATAGCGTATGTTGCTATCTGGTAGAGAAACAACATTTACAAAATGTATGTACAAGAATATGTGTTCATTTGCTCTGAACATACTCATTTTGCTACAAATGCTACATCGATTTATAAGGATTTTCACAGCAAAATAATTCAGCAACCTAGTGGTTCTTTCTTGACAAGGTCGCACATTGGAGGTGGTGGCTGTGAGAATTGTATTAGGTTGATTAGAAATACAGGACTACGCACATAAGTTCATATTGAGTTACTTGTGAACATGATACAGAAGATTCAGTCTAGATACGAGAGTAGACAATCGTTTGATTTAATAGAAAAATCCATTACTATGATCATTATTGTCATTTTCATATCAGAACACGCTGGGGTCAGATGAAATTAACAGGCAGATGCTTTCGCGGGTTCTGTGACTATAGTGGAGAGTCAATTACTGGACCGATCAGAAATATTAAATACTAGACTGAGTTTCGCTCTCGTTTGAGCTCGTCTGTAGTGCACATCACTGACTGGACACGGCGCCGAACTCCGGATCACTGCTTACAATCTGACGTGGACAAGACCCTAAATTCGTACCTGAATATGATGGGCGTTGCCAGTAGTGGGTTGTGCTCAATCTTGAAACCTCCAACCCCGAAAGAAGCAAATAAACTAATCTTAAATACTGTTAAATATACTGAAGTAGATGTTGATTTTGTTGACATGGGTGTGTCAATGGCCTTGCCCAGGATGACAGACATTTGTGTCACACAGGATTGTGAGATCTGAACGTTTAGTGAGGTACACATATCGTCACCAGGGGATCATCGCAGGTGCTCCACAGTTTCTTTTCCACTTTATTTCTTCGCGCCAGGTTTGATCTCTTAAATCACCAAAATCACCCTGACACATTTGCATTGCAAATCTGGAGTCTGGGTAAACTTTGGCAAGGACATTGACCTGTTTAGACAGCTTCCATTTTGTTGAAATGGGAGAAGTGTCTGCGTGGAGTTCCAAACTGGTGGTGTTGCTTTGCTGTGTCCAGTGGTAGATGCCATAGGCGAGTTAATGTCATCGTTAATCATGATGGCTGATTAGGCTCGTTGTTAGTTAATATTATGCCTATGGCTGATGCTGGTTTTTATTGTCACTGATAGATCTACAGGACCAGACCATACTTGGGTTGGCACCGATGATCCCACCACAGAGTTACAAGCAACTGTAGACCTATCGTCGTGGCGCCAACGGTCAATTATCTTTCTGACAGTGTCACATTTCCGTGCATCGTTTCGCGACCAACACCTTTCTGACTGGCGGAGCTGTGATCTTCTCATTATGATTAATTCTCTCATTGTCTTGAGTTAGGTTTAAGTTATTTCACTGCAGTTTTCACAACAACTCGTAATTTAGAACTGAGTCAACATGTCCGGAATAACTCAACACAATTTTATACTTATTTTTGTCTCCAAATACAATACGAATTACATTATCATGTTCATTACGTTTCACATAAATGCAATATTCAGAGACTACAATTTAACACATTCTAACTACAAATGTAGGGGCGCAATATATGGCCGTTCTCCTAAACTCAGAACCAGGTCCGACCCTGACGGTGGTTCAAGCCCAACTGTCCAAAGTGATGTTTTGTCCTCGCACAAAACGTCCTGAGCGCTTTCCACGCTTTTGTGACCAATGCCGTGGAAGTTCACTTCACACGGTCTCCTCATGTAGATCGCGCTTGTTACAAACTCATGCCATGATCCCGGCCTGTATAAACTGATCTATGGCAGTAGACTGGGATTCTTATCGGTGTGTGACTGTGAACATCAACGACGCGAGCACTGATACCACTATACCATGTAAATACTCCGTGTTGTTAACTATTATTATTTACTAAAACAAACTTTGAGATATATTTTTGTGTCTCCTAGGGTCAAATACATCTTTATAATGATGTGAGCATAACCAAGGCCAACATTCCAGTCAAGACTGGTCTTTGCCATCGTGTGGATAAAGTCCTGGTGCCTTCTTACTTAATCCCCCTTGTCAATAATGTCTGTAGCGTGGAGGAAACACAGACAGTTAAGGTAGGAATGGTTATTGAACATCATGGATTTGAACAGGAATATAATATTGTTATGTATTGATACTTTAAAGCTTGGAGGGTGTATATTGTTACAGTCAGCTCGGAATGGAAATAATTATAGAGCAGCTGTCAAAGCGCTATATGTTCCACTAGGAAATAATTTGAGAGCAGCTGTCGAAGTGCTAGGTTCCCCTTGGAAATAATTTCAGAGCAGCTGTGAAAGTGCTATTTGCCACTAGGAAATAATTTGAGAGCAGCTGTCAAAGTGCTATGTTCCACTAGGAAATAATTTGAGAGGAGCTGTCGAAGTGCTATGTCCCACTAGGAAATAATATGAGAGCAGCTGTCGTAATGCTATATCCCACAAGGAATTTAACTGATTCAGTGCCGACGGCCACTTCGGTGACAAAATATATCAACGCTGGAGTGCCGTACGCCGTTTTAGTGACAAGATCTTGACAGTTCGTTATTTGTTTCATTTCGCGTATCTTCCTTAATTTTACTGCTCTGTAAATGACGTTTTATATAGGAAGAAGGCCTGCCATTTTTAAAGAGCCCACAAGAGAAAGAACATATCTAAACTTTGTGCAGGATTTCTTAGTTAAGTTGTGGTTGCTTTTCTGATTTTAGAAATGACAACTCCCTTGGTTTTCGGCTTCGCATATTTATATAAGATAATAGTTGTAAACAATGTTAAATTATTGTTATTCTAGTTTAAAGGACTTTATGAAATATTCTATGCTGATAGCACGTGGTTAATGTGGTTATTCAGTTAAAATAAATTACTTAGCGGGCGGTCATTATAGAGAACTAAATTAACCGTGAAAGCTTGTTATCATGTCGAATTAAGGTTGGCCTCTTGGGCCACAATTGTGCCCCTAAGTTTGCTTTGCCTATCACAAAGTATTTAAGGAGTATTTAAACTATTAAATTTAAAAGTATAATAATTATATCTAAGTAAAGAATAGTGTACATATTGTGTTTCAGTAGAAAACGGTCAAAACCTGCCTTGTGTTTTCCTGACATTTTCCATTATGTGTGACAATGATTCGCTTCAAAAGATGATGTTTTAATTTGTGTATTATTGGTGTTATGGAGCAGTTCTAGTGATAATCGGGAAGAAAATTAGTGTATTTATCATTATTCAGTAAAGTACATTGGATTATCATCAGTGAATAAGATGTAGTCCCTTGGTAAGTGGACATTTCACGTAATTGTCACTACTGTCTTCATTTTTAACATCTACTATTATTATTATAATATTTCCAACCGACAGTAACAGTTGCAATACCAACCTTGTGCAATTGTCTTTAATTTGATATATAACACAATATATCTGCTAATATTTTAACAATTTTTACATCATTATTGTGACACACAATTTACGATGTTTTATTATGTTTACACTCATGTTATAAGGAGAAGTTAGAAATAGGTAGCAACAATATGTTGGGTATGTTATAAGGAAAAAATTAACCTGAAAGCTTAGTAACAACTGGTAAATGTGATGAGAAAATATCAAGGGAAGACAAGGAGAGCAACACCTAGATGGCTTGGCCACACTGCACAATCAGGAGAAGAGCATAGACTTGGTGCGATATTTGAGGTTATGTCAGACGTCGAACCATGACAGCTCACATCAATTGCATAAGACACGGTAACGTTGATGATGTTACCAAACCAATTATTGTTTTTGATTTACTTTCGTGTTTGTAATTATCATTATCTGTAAATTCGTTACTTTCTGTATCTGTTTCTCACAGGGACCATGTGTGCATTGCGGTGGCAGTTTCTCCTGCCCACTGAGCACAGATACACCAACAGTAAGGATTCAGTGTTTGGTATCTTGACGAAAGTGTCCGTCACTGACTAGATAGCACAAATACTTGCTAACTTACAAGTCTAGTGTCTGTATAAGGTATCTAAACAATGTTGGTATGAACAGAAAGAAGGCGTAAGTATTTATAAAGAACCGAAACAGAACAGCGACCGCGCACTCGCCTGCGACCTGTAATCATTGGTTGGAATCCCCAGCGAGAAGTGGATGTTGACAAGTGAACGTGGACTCCCAGGTCGACACGGTGTCACATGGGTATCTGCACGTGATGTGGGCGGTAAAGGCGGTCAGCTGATCAATGACCACGTCACCCATGGTGTATTGATTGTTGTATGCAAATATAGGGCTAGCACCATATACCTGAAACACCTGAATTGGTTGGGGTATGCGTGGGTGCCGTAAATATTCACACATTTTATACACACACATACGATATACACGCACACATATACTTATACACGTGCTGCGTGTTGCGGATGTTGACTACACATGTGGTTGTTGACTGACGATACAGTTTGAGATCACGTGACAACCACATGCTGAATCGCCACAGGGCGCAGTTTATCCTCGTTCACAATTTTGGGAGTCGCCAACCATTATGGCCAACCGCCGCAGAGGGGTCCATGGCAGCCGGATCGTATAGTAGTACGGTAGATGGACGCATAGTACTTCAGGGTTGTTAGAGTTGAACAATCGAACTTCAAGGCAAAGTCTACATGGAACTATTAACCTCGCTGAACCCAGCGTTGACAACGTAATGAAGAGAGGCATCTTCCGTCAGGTTTTGCAAGTGTCTTTATTGGTTTCAATTTCATATGGTGGTGCCACATAATTGACCGGTCATACAAAATGGTTCATTCAGTTACAAGTTGCAATACAAAATAAGCATTCATACGGCTAATTAGATTACCGCCATTGTATGGTCAAAAGAGGATGTCATCCATTATCCTAGTCCTCATTTATTTCAAGTACAAAATCCATTATTTTCTGTCTTCCAGATTTGATCAGTTCCTTCTATTTAACAACACGTCTGCCTCCTTCCAAAGTTTGATGGCTTCTCTCGCTTATGTTGATTGTTGTCAACATACGTCGTAGTCTTTGCGTCATTCTCACTATCTCAATTGTGCTTAACAGCTCACCGCTTACTAATATTTGAATTGCACAGGTAATATCTTCAATATTTAAGTTTCGAACCTGAGCCATGCTGTTTGAACCCCGACCGTCAACCGTGCAATTGCTATAACAGACGCACGCTCTGCTATACAATCTATGAAAGGACCAGGCCTCTTGGAAGAAGCTGCCCCCTTTCCAACAACTCTTGCAGCTTGACAGCGACTATCTTCTCTAAAATCTTCCCAAATGTATTTTGAAGGGTGATGATCCTAAAGCCGCTAAGTTTTGAATGATCCTTGAACGGTTTTGGGAGAGGGATGAGATAGCTGTGCACCCAATCCTGCGGTGCTGATGCTGTCCTAATGCTCTGGTTAAAGCAGTTGGTCATCTCCTTCAAGTCTACATCGCTCAAAGCCTTCATGTGGCCATACCTAACCCCATCAGGATCTGGTGCCCTATATATGTCTTTTGCCTTTTTCAAAATATGTTTAACATCTTCCACCCGTATGATGTCTTCATAATGCTTGCTCTTCATGGTGCCAGATAACTCCTCTCTAACTGCATCCCTGGTGTCTGCAACATTATGATTGGTCTGCTCTAAAAATCTCTGGTGAAACTCCTCCCCTTTCTCTTTGTCTGTTGTCACGCGCACACCGTCATCTCTATACATTGTTCCCACTGTCATAGGCCGATCTTTTCTTTGCATTTGCCTGTGAAGTTTCCAGAATTTATGCAGTGTTTTATCACCTCCAATCTCCTTCATAAAACATTCCCATTTTGCGGTTTTGGCCTCTCAAGCACAGTGCTTGAAAGCCTCCACCTTGTCTTTCTTGTCATTTTCCTCGGTGTCCACTTCCTCTCGTGAGCTTCAGGGTGTCTGTCGCACTTTCCTTAGCTGCTTCACTGTAGCTCTCTTTGCTTTCCAAGCCTGGTCTACTTCTGGGGTCCACCATGAGGGATGCAAAAAAGGAGTTTTAACAGTCCTGTTGCAAGCCCCTGTCTGAGGCGTCCACTCATACCGGAAGTAATCGGTTCCTGTATTAACGCGAACTTGAAATAATCTTAATCCTTCCCCCGTTCCCCGGAAACTCTAAAATCCCCCCGCCCCCTTGGGGGAAATCTCCCACCGGTTGAGAAGCACTGTTGTAGCGCAACGAGTCCCTTGTTAGATGGTCCACATGCTCCCTGAACGACATGCTTCTCTCGAAGGTGATTCACGTGTATCTCAGTTTACTCTATCTGTTAACATATCTGCCACATATTGTTAAGCCTGGACGTCGGCCGTAATAATCCTATTCCTGCTTCATTTACTACGAAAGCCTTAATGTAGCCAATGAGGAATAAACAAATGTTTGTATATCCTTTACAGGACATCGCTGTCAGCATCAGTATCTTTCAGCTGATTGTTGATTTCTTTGGCAAGATTACGCTCAGTAGTTTGCCATTGCCAATGAGGAATACATTAATAAATTGTTATTGTACATTGGCTAGACAAAGGCTTTGGATAAAGTAAGACATGTCGACATGTTAAAGATGCTTGCAGATATCGGAAAGTCTTTAGACTTGTAAAAATCAGATAATAGACACAGCAAGCTGCCATAAATATTCATAATGAAGTAGGTCAACATGCACTATTTAAAGAGGTGTGCTGCGGGGATGTGTAATGACTCCAGATCTGATTTTCTAAACAGAGAAAATAGTATTCGAAATTTATAGCATTTTAGAGGAATCGCCATTGGGTGACATAACATCAAATGCATTAGATATACGGATGATACAGTATTGATTGCAGACAACAAGCAGGATCTGCAACTCTTAGTAAATGCGGTTATTGAACACAGTGAACAACTAGGGTTAGAATTAAATATTCAGAAGATAGAGATCATGGTCATCTCTAAGAAGAAAGAAACACTACAAAATAATATACGAGTAAATGGTAATATTCTTACACAAGGAATCGGTACAACTGTATCGGAACAGTCATAACATCTGACGGGAAGTGCTTTGAAAAGATAATAACAAGAATCATTATGGGAAAGGTTGCCTTTTGGAAGATGTACAACATACTCACCAATAAAATATGTCAATTGCAACGAGAAAAAGATTGTTGAAGTGCAACATAGAATGTTTACTTTTGTATATATGTGAAATTTATGAACACAATATATGATACTGGGGATTTACCTCCTTAATTATGTAATTATATATTTATTGCAACCCCGACAAAATCAACATCCATGGAATGTGATAAACATCGAACAACTAGCATAATGAGCCACATCACGAAGATCCCAAAATAGAGGAAGAACAATGTTAGTTCGTATAAGGCACGGGAATGTAAATGCTGTGTATTTGCTGAGTGTCAAAGACTAAGTTATAGAGTTAGGAAGACCATCCTGAAAGAGTGGTCTACCTAAGTAGAATAGAGGTAACCTAGTGCCCCTACATGAGGGCAGGGTAGGTATAGGGAATAAGTAAGAAGGGGAACTAGTAATTAGTTCTCTCATGGGACACGGAGGTGTCAACCAGAGAGTAAGCACTCTGGTCACGGCATGATCACGCCAACGTGATAGACACAGAGAACTAAACTAGAACTCAAGAGAGGCCACTACTCTAGCGTGCTGAGTGACGCCGCACGCAAAAGCCGTAGTGCGCCCCAAGTCCTTCCGCGTACTGTGTAAACAGCACGGGAGGAAATATCAGACGGGACACAGACTTCGTAGTGAGCGCCTCGTTTAGTGGCGAGGCTTATTTCGTTAGCCGAATAGATAGATTAGCAGTAGGGTTAGGAAACGACTAGTGATAGGGAATTCTGTGCATTTAGTCTTGTGTGATTTGTTAGCGACTGTTTGTTGTACATTGATGTGATGCAAAGAGCCAAGGGCAATAAAAATGTGTAATCAATTCCTCTCGTATGACTGACAAGTCTTTTTGTGTGGTGCGAGAGAAGTTATCCCGGAATGCCTGTGACATCGGTTGATGACAGGCTAGGATAAAGTGATGTCAGAAGTGTAGCTTAGCTTGGACAATTGTTCAAGCCAAAACACTCACCCACGGCTCTAAAGTATTATTACGGCTAGATAATCACAGGGGTTTAATTTAGGTTAGTGATAATGGCGTGTGCAGACAGAGCAAAGTGCGAGCTGTGCCCATCGTGACCAAGTTATGTTTATTTATGCTTATTGAATTATTTTGTGCCTTTGAACATGTTTTCTTCTGATTTGTAAGTATTATTATTATAGTTTTGTATGATTTATTTCTATAATTACTTATTTATTTACTACTATTTGTCAAATATGATTCACGGCGGAGCGATACACAAAAATGTGCCGAGAACAATATTGATTTTTCCAATCTAAAAATAGCGCTGCGCCGGTGACGTATCGCGACTGACAAACAGCTGCGTTACGCCATTTGCAATCAGCGACGGATTGTTGACAAATCGAAAAGCGGCTGCTCGCCTGAATCGTTGACTTATATCAAATATTGTTTGTTTATATTAGTTATTTATTGAATATATTTATTTATTTGAACATTATTATTACCTTTATATTTATTTCAACGCATTTATTTAATTATTTATAGACTTTTTCTATTTCTTACCGTCACGATGGCACTACTTTTGCTATGCAAATGAGACGCAGTCTGCACAACACTGCCATAAATTAAACAACTAGAGTTAGGGAAGGCAGAAGACGTTAGAATGAAGACAGGACAGTGACATTTAATATTAATTAAACTACATTGTATTGTCCTGGGGCATGTAATTGTACAAAATTGTCTAAAATTATATATCGTTTACAATTGGTTAATTGTTGATGCTCTTGATAACCAGGCACAACAACAGCTGGTCATAAGCATAACGCAAGCTGTGTGTGGTATTGCCAGACGATTGGACTTGAGGTGCCAAACGAGTGTACATGATTGATCTGGAATGTTAAGATGAGTATACCCAAATGATTTTGCATGCAATATGATTAATAATGCATCTCTTTTTCAGCGAGTGATGTATTAGCATATTTTTTGAGATCTGTTTTTCAGGTTATAATCTAAGAGTATATTGTTTGTACTCAGGAATTTAAATACCAAACATATCTAATATAAATAAGTGAGTAAATATTTGAGTGCCTATCAACTCTAACTAATTACCCAACAATATGGCAACATTAGCTGATTTCATAAAAGCAGGCAAGGAATTAGAATACACAGGAAAGGACTTAGAGCAATATGCTGATAAAAAATTTAAGGAAGCAAAAGATGCTGAGAGAGATGAACGGGCACGAGAAAGAGAACATGAGAAGGAGATTAAACAACAAGAAATAGAATTTAAGCAAAAACAATTAGATCAGGAGAGAGAATTAAAGCAAAGAGAGATATATGAAATGGCAAGAGTAAAAGAAAAACAAATACAAGTTGAATCAGAGACACAGTTAAAGATGAAAGGTATGGATGTAGATTCACACTTAGAGATCTCCGCTACAAAACTAAAAAGTCAACAAGAAGAAAACAAATTTAATAAATACAAAAACATTATTAAACCATTTTGTAAAGAAGATTCCATATCAGCCTGGACAGAAAATGTCGAATATCAACTGAAATACCACCAAGTACCAATCGATATGTGGGCCATGATCTACATGAAGAACTTAAGTGGGGAGCCCCTTAAAGTGATAGAATCAATACCAACTGATCTTAGATCTAACTATCAGTACATCCACGATAGGATAATGCAACATTTCTTACTTGATGCCCCTGGGTATCAAGTACAGTTTTCCAATTTAAAACCTAAGCCTAGCGAGACCTTTATCGATTATGTCTCAAATGTCCAAAGCGTACTAAATAGATGGCTTAGTGCATCCAAAATAGGAAAGGATTTTGAAAAACTTAAAAATTTAATAGCCATGGATAAAGTCATATCTACAATACCATATCCTTTCGCTAAATTCCTGCAGCAGTCAGACATTGAGACCATAGAACAATTTGAAAAGAAAGGCTCTGCATATTTTTCCTCAAATAGAGATATTTTTAAGACATCGAATAGCGACTCTGAAATAGTTTCTTTTGTGAAGGACCAACCTAAAAGCTATCAGAGCAATAAAAAACCATTTCATAGAGTCGACAAGAAAGATAAGAAAGTGTCAAAATGTGTCTATTGCCAACTTTTTCATGATACTTATTCTATGTGTGATAAATCACCAAACTATCCGACACATCTTGAGATGGTCATTAAGAAACAACAAAACAAAAGAACTGCATACAGGCGTGCAGTCAAATGCTTCTTCTGTTCTAGCTACGGGCATTATTCAAATAAGTGCCTGGGACGCCAACGAATGAAAGCCAACAATGCAATTTTGATTGATACATCATCTGATAGTGGTAGTGAGACTGAGTGTGATTCGAGAATGAATTACCGTTTAACCAATCTGAAGATGTTTGTTGTGTGAACGATATATTAAGCTTTGACAGTTGTGAACGATGTCACCAATTTCATGCAGACGGAAAATTAGAATGTGGACATACAGTACCATTCTCAAATGAGAGTGTAAATGCAGCATTAGCCTCCAGAGGCAATTTGGTGTTCCACAATGCAATGGTCAACGACAGACCATGCCAATGTTTGCTGGACAGCGGCAGCACCCTTATTGGTCTTAGAAAGGAACTGGTGAATCCAAACGATTATACAGGTGACTCAGTCAAATGCCGAACCTTTTCGGGTAATATTGAAATTTACCCTTTGGCTAAAGCCCGTATTAACACTCCTTTCCTTTCTGGTACCTTTACATGTGCGATTTTAGATAACCCTTGTACTGATTTAATTTTGGGATGCTTACCCCAATTAAAACATTGCACTAACGAAGAAATATCTGCATGGGAAATTTTAAATGCATCTAATGCAACAACCAGAGCAGATACTATGAAACACCAAGACACACTACAGGATGAGAGACTACTGTTGCTATCACCAACTAGCACGGATGATACCATCAAACAAAAATTCATAGACCAGCAGAAAGCTGATCCTAGTGTGTCTCCATATTTAAAACTATTGAAAGAAAAAGCCAAAGTGACGAAAAACGCATCATGGTTCTTTAGACTCAATAATGGTATTCTTGCTCGTTATTATACAACTGGTAACCATGAGATTCAGCAAACGGTGTTACCTGTACAACACCGCCAAACTGTGCTAAAGATTGCACATGAGTCACCGTTTGCTGGTCACCTTGCATACGACAAAACCAGGGCCAGAATTCAGGCTCATTTTTATTGGCCAGGTTTTTGTAATGACATAAAACAATTTTGTCGTTCATGTAATGTCTGTCAACAACTAGTACGTAAGGGTAAACATCCTACAGCTGAAGTGCAGCCTTCAACACTGGCCTCTAGGCCATTTGAGAGTGTGGCGGTAGATATTGTTGGACCCCTGAACCAGGTGTCCAGCAAAGGAAATCGCTTCATCTTAACAATGGTAGACCTATGTTCAAGGTGGGTTTAGGCAGTAGCTTTGAAATACATCACCTCCAAAGACGTTGCCAATGTATTTCTACACTTGTTCTCACGATTCGGATTTCCACGTACCATCTTATCCGATCGTGGAACTCAATTCATATCGGCTGCAACGCAAGCTCTTACAAAAATGTTAGGGATTAAACAGCATTTTACAACAGCTTATCATCCAGCCAGCAATGGAATAGTAGAGAAAATTAACGGAGACCTTAAACATATGCTGGCTAAGGTGACAGCAGAAAACCCAGCTGATTGGGATACACTGTTACCAACAGTGCTGTTCGCCTATCGGGAGATTCCCCATTCAAGCACGGGTTTCTCACCGTTTGAATTAGTATACGGGGCTAACCCACGTGGACCCCTAACAATTTATCATCAGGTAGTTACTAATTCGATTGAAATCCCAACCCCAAAAACACCTTATGAAATGGTGACAGAAACACGAGATAAAATCATGAAATCGTGTATCATAGCTAAGGCAGCTTTGGAGAGGAAGGGTCAAATCTACCGCCAATACGCAAACAAAGGTGCGAGAACTATTAATCTTGAACCGGATCAAGACATACTGCTTTTACTTCCAGACAAACGGAATTTATCATTGACCTCATGGCAAGGGCCATTCAAAGTGGTACGAAAAATTTCAAATGTCGATTATGAAATATCGATAAACGGACACTTAAAGATATTTCATATCAACATGTTGAAACCCTACTTTTCTCGACAAGAGACAGAATTAGAGACAGACGAACACAATGCACCCACACCTATGGATGAGACGACAGACGTACACAACGCAACTACACTAGTTAGCGAGACTGGCAAATCCGACGAGATGCATACACTTAGTGAGATTACAGAAAACGCACTTAGCACCACAACCGTACTGAATCAGGTAGACGACGACGGGATGGAACTACCTGTTCCAATTGTAGACAAGACTGCTACATTAGATTGTATACGATTAGAAACGGGACTAACAGAAGACCAACGACGACAGATAATAGAATTAGTGACTGAATATAAGGACATATTTTCCGACATTCCAGGTAGGACGGACAGGATCGAGCACTCCATCCTTCTTTCGGACTCGAAGCCTATCAAATGTAGGCCGTACTCTATCCCACTTAGCTATAGAGAAAATCTAAATAAGGAAATTCTTAATTTAGAAGCTAGTGGAATCATTCAAAAATCTACATCTGAGTACTCCTTTCCAATCGTCCTGGTCAAGAAAAAAGACTCCACCATTCGTCTTTGTGTGGACTATAGAAAACTCAACAATGTCACTAAGATCGACGCAGAACCAATTCCTTCCTGCGAAGATCTTATTCTTGATATGTCCACCTCCAAAATCTTCTCTAAATTAGACCTTACTAAGGGATATTGGCAGGTCCCTATGAAGACTCAATCTATCCATCTTACTGCATTCTCAACACCTCTAGGTCTCTACGAGTGGCGATTTCTTCCTTTCGGACTTCGTAATGCTCCTGCCACTTTCGTACGCTTAACTAGAGATTTGCTACATGGAGTGACGAATACGGTGACATATATAGATGATATATGCGTCCATACAGATGACTGGACAACACACTTACTGAAACTCAGACATGTCTTCGATAGGTTGCGACTCTTCGGTCTCACTGTCAAACCGAGCAAAGTCGAATTGGGCCTACAAGAAATTGATTTTTTGGGTCATGTCATTTCACAAGGACAACTGAAAACTGACAACAGAATTATTACAAAAATTATGAACCTGACCATGCCTACAACAAAAAAGCAGGTCAGGAGCCTTTTGGGTTTAGTAAATTATTATAGCAAGTTCATACCGAACTTAGCTGAAATTACAAGTGTATTTTCAAATGTTTTAAAAGCATCAGTAAAATTAGATGTCAAAGATGCATTATTAATTTCTGCATTGTCAAAATTGAAAAGCCTATTTAGTAATGTGCCAATCCTCCGTTTGCCTAATCCTAGGCTCGTTTATTATCTTAGGACAGATGCCAGCAAGATTTCCATCGCTGCAGTACTAGGCCAATTTTATGATGGCATCTTCCATCCGATTTGCTACGTGAGCCGCAAGATCACACCGGCTGAGTCCAGATATTCCATATCAGAGTTGGAAGCCCTAAGCGTCATCTATTCGGTGAGGAAGTTGCATCGATTTCTGGCGGGTAATCACTTCGTAGTCCAGACTGACAACTCCCCAATCACGGTCATACAAAGTGGGGTACATCGCAATGACCGGATCTACAGGTGGTCATTAATATTACAGAATTATACTTTTAGTATAGAGCATATTAAGGGTAGGGACAACATTCTTGCTGATACCCTTAGTCGACCATCTTAGGTAGAAATACCTGATATTCCACATGAATAGGTAGTTTAAGAATTCTTCAGTTACTACACACTTAAAATATCCTGTGTAGAATATACTAATGAATACATAGACATCAGGATCAGGACTGTGTGCTAAGAACTGTGAACTACCATGTGTCCGTAGACAGCAGAATAAGAACTGTGCGCCAAGAACAAGGAAATCACCGTGTGTACATAGACAGCTCGTTACTTACTATGCTCCATTTGTGCTCCGGTGAATCACCTGTGTTAATCATATAATAACAGTGTCAGAACATTGTAAAATAACAGACACGAAGATACTTGGCTGCAACACCAGCGGACTCGACGAGTGGAGGAATACCCATAAGACACAAGTATGACTGTGTAGTTTAGTTAGCTTACCCAGGATAAGTGTGTATATATAAACTATGCCAACGAAAGCATTTTCTATACGTTATGGCAACCACTAACCTGAGGTAAATAGACATTATGTATATATATATATATATATATATATATATATATATATATATATATATATATTGTGATATGTAATATAACGGTTTTAAGATAGTGGTAAATTATAGTTAGGTTAGTTACTTTAATATAGAGTTAGATTAGATTTAGGAATAGAATAGATTTTTTTTGGTAGTCTACATAAATCATTAATTCACCCACTTACTTAACATAAAAATAGATTAGGATAATACTTTAAACATAATAACAGTGAATTAAAGATTAGTATAAAAAGGTTAAGATAGGAACAACACCATGTAGTCATTTAAGTTCATTTTATTTCATTCCATCTTTATAAACACTTTAACAACTTCATCATTTAGGACTAAAATTAGGTTATATTTTATAGGATAAAAGGATTATACACATGAACATACATCATTTATACCATGTAGATTAAAAATATCCATTATATTTTTTCATTTAAACATTAAAAACATTATTTAGAAGTTTTGTTACATTTCACATTACCCATGTCATAAAGATACATAACTCATCTCACATCATTTTCATTTTTGTAGATAGTTAGATTACTTCCCTTAAATTAGATTAATTATGTACAGCAAAATAGAATATAGATAGTTAAAGATTTAGTATTAGTATTGCAATAGAATATAGTGTTTAATAATATCAGGGTAAAAACTATCATCCCTATTTCATCCATGTAAATATTTTGTAAGTACATGACTCGTGCAGTAAGTTACGCACAGTCATGAGGCTCAACTCTTTTCAAATTGAGCCAAACTTGTACAGTGTCACTTCAAGGTTGTTAAATAATTGTGAGAATAAAAGATGTGTGACAGAAGTGTGAAAGTGAGAGAAAATGGTAAATATACAATGGCGAGTGAAGGCAGCCAGCGGATTTTTTCTGCCGCTCAGCGCGACTTTTTATTATTTGTCTGCGTCAAGCGTTTGCTTTCAATGTTGAAATGTGCTGTCTCAAATGTGTTGTGTGTAGTTTAGATTAAACCTTAGAGAAAGTATTTTAAGTCTCATAAGACGGAAACGTAGTCACGAATTAGTGTTATACACTTGTTTGTGGCCACATTTAACCGAATTATGGCACTTGAAAACTAACTTACATACATATAGATAGACAGACACACATGTTAGAAGTTAGAGTATAGTATTAGTTAGATTCAAACACGCAAACAACCAGGAAAACACACAGGTAAAGCACATACATTTTTTAGAACAAAGGGATATAACTCCGGGTCAGGGGACACAATAGACAACGAAACACTAACTTAACAGTGGAAGATACTTTACACGCGGAAGCGAGATAGGTAAAGCCTATCGCACACAGCTTGTGTAAGGGTTGTTTAATATTATATGGGGGACATGAAGCAATTCATGTGTTGACCCTAAGAAAGTCAACTTTGTATGGGTAGTGAGTTAATTTACTATTTGAGGGCAGGTCTTATAAGACAATGATCCGGCTCAGACAAACCTCTAATTATTATAATATTGCGATTGAGAAGAGGGCTCACGCCAACCAGACAAGTTTGTGGCGATCACCAGTAGCCAATTAAAGTGATACTACACTGTGACAATAGTCAGTAGAAGTCTATTGAGGTACCCAGAACCAAGTTATCAGTAGTCTTTGACAAAAATTAGCTACACTAATTTTTAGAAACCTCTTGCGTCACAACCATGAGTCAAAGTTTGTAACGCAACACAGGAGGGGAGGGTGTGTGTCAAAGACTAAGTTATAGAGTTAGGAAGACCACCCTGAAAGAGTAGTCTACCTCAAGTAGAATAGAGGTAACCTAGTGCCCCTACATGAGGGCAGGGTAGGTATAGGGAATAAGTAAGAAGGGGAACTAGTAATTAATTCTCTCATGGGACACGGAGGTGTCAACCAGAGAGTAAGCACTCTGGTCACGGCATGATCACGCCAACGTGATAGACACAGAGAACTAAACTAGAACTCAAGAGAGGCCACTACTCTAGCGTGCTGAGTGACGCCGCACGCAAAAGCCGTAGTACGCCCCAAGTCCTTCCGCGTACTGTGTAAACAGCACGGGAGGAAATATCAGACGGGACACAGACTTCGTAGTGAGCGCCTCGTTTAGTGGCGAGGCTTATTTCGTTAGCCGAATAGATAGATTAGCAGTAGGGTTAGGAAACGACTAGTGATAGGGAATTCTGTGCATTTAGTCTTGTGTGATTTGTTAGCGACTGTTTGTTGTACATTGATGTGATGCAAAGAGCCAAGGGCAATAAAAATGTGTAATCAATTCCTCTCGTACGACTGACAAGTCTTTTTGTGTGGTGCGAGAGAAGTTATCCCGGAATGCCTGTGACATCGGTTGATGACATTATTTATGCATTCTGTAGAAGTAAACAAAGACCTAAATCTGCCCTTAATTGACTATACAGCGGCTTTCGATAAAGAATGTCAACTTGATGAAGATGCTTGCAGATTTACAAATTGATGGGACAGACCCTAAACTTGTAAATAGCATATAATGGAAACACCAAGGTGCCATTAAGACTTATAATGAAGAAAGCCAACATAAACCTATTAAGAAAAGTGTGGGACAGACAAGTGTAATGTCTCCATTTCCTGTTTCCCTATCAAGTGAAAACATTTTTAATAATTTAGAAGATATGAGGGGAATCACCATTGGGACGTAACATCAATAAAATTAGATATGCGGATGATACAGTAAAACTGATTAGACATATTAGACAGACGTAGACATTAAAGATTAGGTGGCCACGTTATGAGAAGAAATAAACTAGAGAACTTGGTTACAGCTGGCAGGATTGAAGATAAAAGAACAAAGGGAAGGCACAGAAGTAAATATCAGGATGGCTTGGCTATGTGTCATGGTAGAGACAAGAACGGATAGCTTATCCGCAACTTTTGTCATCGTGTGAGATGGCGAAACATGTAAGCCCAAGCTTATCGACGAGGCACATTGTGATGATGACGGTGTTAATATATGCGTAAGCATACGTTTATGTTTTTACTATGGCTGGAATACTATTTTTCTCTGCCCCCCCCCCCATTTTCACCCCCCCCCCCCACACACACATCCACTAGGTCACTATACATAAGGATCTAACACCATTTTCCCCAACATTCCATCATGGCATGTATCATATTTGACTATGCTGAACTTATCACTAAAGTAAAGCTATCATTTACATTTGTTGTCTTGTTGAGTTTTTGAGCTGAGTCAAGAACTGACAACGCAGCACTCAAGACTCCGCCATCGGAACGTACTCCATCCTCATCTTCAAAACCCAACAATGAGTCCCAATACCAATGATACGATACCAGCTGCAATCAGAATTATGTGTCTGTCTGGCCTTTCCTCGGAGAATTGAGTGTCAGTCAGATCCTCTGGTCACTTCTGCCGCACCATTTTCCCCAGGCAATGATGATGTATATAATCGTCCACACTATACACATGATCCATAAGTGCTCTGAACACATCTAACTTGTCGTGCACCAATACCTCACCCATATGTGCAAATCCAGCCAATTTGTCCACCTGTCCCTTTTCCAACACACCAGCATGCCCTTGGGGACAGATTCATCAGATGCTTCAATTGTTAGAATCTTTAATTGATGAATTCTTTCTTTGTTTTGACATGGACAAAAGCTTACCACAAATTATTTATACCCTCTACTAAACATCTCACTGGTGTCTTCTGCAGGGTGAAGGGTACTGTCGTCTTCCCTTTCTAAAACGCCGGCAAGCACGCAGCATTAATTATATTTCACGCATTCGAAAGTTTAATCGTAATAACCCTTGGGTTCCATCACATTTTACACCACTTTGCCAGAGAATATGTCTAAGGAAAGTCCAGGTAAGATTTTGTGGTAACACACAGTTGGTTGGTTGGGTCAGCCTCTGCAAGACTGAGATTTAACTTTAGCGTCAGATGCATTAACGTTGGGTCATAGAGCCTTAAAAAAGTTTGCATATATTGGAACTGGAGAGGAGACTTTTCTCACAACCCAGTATCAAAGTCCTGCCTTCGCAGGAAATGTGGTGCAAAGGATTCCTTCCCCTCTCAACGCTTAGAAACCGCGAGGTCTCCTGGAACTTCACATCTGTGGAGACACATATTAGAATGTTACCAGCGGGGTGTAATGTAACATCACATCTGTGGAGACACATATTAGAATGTAATAGGCGGGGTGCCGTGGAACGTCACATCTATGGAGACACATATTAGAATGTAATAAGCGAGGTGCCGTGGAACGTCACATCTATGGAGACACATATTAGAATGTAATAAGCGGGGTGTCGTGAAACGTCACATCTGTGGAGACACATATTAGAATGTAACCAGCGGGGTGTAATGTAACATCACATCTGTGGAGACACATATTAGAATGTAACCAGCGGGATGTTTTGTAACTTCACATCTGTGGAGACACATATTAGCACGTAACCAGCGGGATGTTCTGTAACTTCACATCTGCGGAGACACATATTAGAATGCAATAAGCGAGGTGTCGTGGAACGTCACATCTGTGGAGACACATATTAGAATGTAATAAGCGGGGTGCCGTGGAACGTCACATCTGTGGAGACACATATTAGAATGTAATAAGCGGGGTGTCGTGGAACGTCACATCTGTGGAGACACACATTAGAATGTAATAAGCGGGGTGTCGTGGAACGTCACATCTGTGGAGACACATATTAGAATGTAATAAGCGGGGTGCCGTGGAACGTCACATCTGTGGAGACACATAGAATGCAATAAGCGGGGTGCCGTGGAACGTCACATCTGTGGAGACACATAGAATGTAATAAGCGGGGTGTCGTGGAACGTCACATCTATGGCGACACATAGAATGTAATAAGCGGGGTGTCGTGGAACGTCACATCTATGGAGACACATATTAGAATGTAATAAGCAAGTGGGGTGCCGTGGAACGTCACATCTATGGAGACACATATTAGAATGTAATAAGCAAGTGGGGTGCCGTGGAACGTCACATCTGTGGAGACACATAGAATGTAATAAGCGGGGTGTCGTGGAACGTCACATCTATGGAGACACATATTAGAATGTAATAAGCAAGTGGGGTGCCGTGGAACGTCACATCTGTGGAGACACATATTAGAATGTAATAAGCGGGGTGCCGTGGAGCGTCACATCTGTGGAGACACATATTAGAATGTAATAAGCGGGGTGCCGTGGAACGTCACATCTGTGGAGACACATATTAGAATGTAATAAGCGGGGTGCCGTGAAACGTCACATCTGTGGAGACACATATTAGAATGTAATAAGCGGGGTGCCGTGGAACGTCACATATGTGGAGACACATATTAGAATGTAATAAGCGGGGTGCCGTGGAACGTCACATATGTGGAGACACATATTAGAATGTAATAAGCAAGTGGGGTGCCGTGGAACGTCACATCTGTGGAGACACATATTAGAATGTAATAAGCGGGGTGCCGTGGAACGTCACATCTGTGGAGACACATAGAATGCAATAAGCGGGTTGCCGTGGAACGTCACATCTGTGGAGACACATAGAATGTAATAAGCGGGGTGTCGTGGAACGTCACATCTATGGAGACACATAGAATGTAATAAGCGGGGTGTCGTGGAACGTCACATCTATGGAGACACATATTAGAATGTAATAAGCAAGTGGGGTGCCGTGGAACGTCACATCTATGGAGACACATATTAGAATGTAATAAGCAAGTGGGGTGCCGTGGAACGTCACATCTGTGGAGACACATATTAGAATGTAATAAGCGGGGTGCCGTGGAACGTCACATCTGTGGAGACACATATTGGAAACTCTGCTTGCTTCCTTGCTTGTGATCACTGGCTGTGAACTCCAGCGCGAAGTCCTGTATGTCGTATGAAGACATCCTGTTGTCCAACATCAGTGTGATGTCATACCGAACCTGAGGTTTGCGAGAGTATCTGTTGTCCCATGTCTGGCTTATTGATGTGCAGACTGGTGGTTCCTCGCCATGCAGACAGATACTCTCCGACTTCGGAAGAATCAGCGATCCTACTACGTTAGCAAGGACCCCGAAGGGACCTGTTGCCAAGGACGCATGGCTAGGACGTGTTAGTAGGCCTTGGCCAGTATAAAACCTGGCCCTTGTGCCCTGGAAACACCTTTGCGTCCCTGGATAGTGTAGATGTGGATAGTGTAGATGTGGATAGCGGTGATATGGATAGTGGTGATGTGGATAGTGTTGATATGGATATTGCAGATGTGGATAGTTTTGATGTGGATAGTGTAGATGTGTATAGTGGTGATATGGATAGTGTACATTTGGATAGTGTAGATATGGATAGTGTAGATGTGGATAGTGTAGATATGAAAAGTGTAGATGTGGATAGTGTAGATGCGGATAGTGTAGATGTGGATAGTATAGATGTGGATAGTGAGAATGTGGATAGTGGCGTTGTAGATAGTGTAAATGTGGATAGTGTTAGTCAGTTAGTTAGTTAGTTAGTTAGTTAGTCGAGGTTCCAAATTCACGGCAACGGGTCGTCCCCATTATGCTCCGTTCCTGTGCCAGCGAATACCACACAAAATGTCCCCACTGTCCAATGTGAAAAGTGAAACAGGCATGAGTCTCGACAATCCAACAGTCCGCACAGGTACACTGTGCATAATGCCACCGCCAGAATGCCAAAATAAAATTAATCCACAAAAACCATAGTTCATCGTCGATGGACTCGGCAGTCACCAGAAGGACCTCATTGACCCGGGTTTTCTCACATGGCTCGGTCTTTAACCGCAGGGCGACACGCCGAAAGTGTCGCATAAAGCACGAACTTCGTAGCTCCAGCGCCGACTCCAGGGAGTCTCCTGAAAAATGCACTCTTGAACCGAAAAGGCAATTCAGTCAATTCAGCAACAGCCGGTAGCCATTGTTCCGAACATGCTGGTCACTGTAAGGACAGACGTAAAAGCATGCCCCACGAATTGCACAGCTCACAGTGTCACCCACGCACTCACTCAGTAGCAGGGCGACGGAACCATGCACTACCAGTCAAACATGAGGAAAATGTGATTGCAAACCGTAGCTGCAAGCATAAACACGCCACAGGCCTTAACGGTTCAACGCCTAACCTCCGTGTTGACGACAGGAAGTAGATAGTGTAGATATGGATAGTGTAGATTTGGATAGTGTAAATGTGGATAGAGTAGATGTGGATAGTGTAGATGTGGATAGTGTAGATGTGGATAGTGTACATGTGGATAGTGTAGACTTGGATAGTGCAGATGTGGATAGTGTAAATGTGGATAGTGTAGATGTGGATAGTGGCGTTGTAGATAGTGTATATGTGGATAGTATAGATGTAGATATTGTAGGTGTGGATAGTGTAGATCTGGATATTGTAGATGAGGATAGTGTAGATGTGGATAGTGTTGATGTGGATATGGATAGTGGCTTTATAGATACTGTCGATGTGAATGGTGGTAATCTTGGTAATATAGTCATTCATGCAAATGTGTATAAGCTGTTCCTGTGTTCCATTTACAAAGTGTTCATCAGCATTTATGTTGTTCCATGTAGTGATACTTACAAGTATACAAGAATATATCAGTTGTTGTTAAAATGGATGACTGAGGAAATTTTACACTTAATGGAAACAAGAAGACTCAACAAAAATAATCCTGCCAAATATGAAGAAATTCACAGACAAGTCAGAGTATTATGTAGGAAGGCAAAAGAATCATGGCTTGAGGAAAAGTGCTTAGAAATTGAAAAACAACACAACAGTCAAAATACCAAATTAGTGCACAAGAGAATTCAGGAACTTACTAATAAAAGAACAAGTACATCAACAGGCTGTCTAAGAACTAAAGATGGCAAAATCATAATAGAAAAAGATCAGATTCTACAGGTATGGACAGATTATGTGAAAAACCTGTATAATGATAACAGAGAGGAACAGTATGCTATTAGATTTAATAATGAAGGACCAGAAATTTTAAAGATGGAGGTTCAAAATGTTCTTAAGCATATGAAAGCTGGCAAGACTTCCGGTGCAGATAACATCACAACAGAAATGATTAAAGCTTTAGAAGAATTTGGACTAGAGCAAGTCACAAGACTGCTGAACACATTATATGATACTGGAGATATACCTTCTGAATTATGTAATTCTGTATTTATTGCTATCTCAAAGAAATCAGGAACTTTAGAATGTGATCAACATAGAACAATTAGTATAATGAGTCACATCACAAAGATTTTGTTACGAATTATCATGCAAAGAGTGAGGAAGAAAATACAACCTGAAATAGGGGAAGAACAATGTGGGTTTGTAGAAGGAAAGGGTACAGTAAATGCTGTGTATATGCTGCGAACAGTTATTGAACGTGCTTTAGAAGTAAACAAGGATATACATCTTTGCTTTATTGACTACACAAAGGCTTTTGATAGAGTTAGACATGTCAACATTGTGGATATGCTTGCAGATCTACAAATTGATGGGAAAGACATTAGACTTATAAAAAACATATATTGGAAACAACAAGCTGCCATAAGGATTGATAATGAAGTAGGACAATATCAACCTATTAAGAGAGGTGTTAGGCAGGGATGTGTAATGTCTCCAGATCTTTTTTCCCTATACAGTGAAAATATTTTCAGAAATGTAGAAGACCTAAATGGAATCAGCATTGGAGGACGAAACATAAATAACATTAGATATGCAGATGATACAGTATTGATTGCAGACAATGCACAGGATCTGCAACAATTAGTAGACGATGTGGTTGTACACAGTGAGCAGCTGGGGTTGGAATTAAATTGTAGGAAGACACAGGTTATGGTCGTCACTAGGAAGCACGAAGCACCACAATGTAATATACATGTAAATGGGAATATTCTTCAACAAGTGAATCGGTTCAATTATCTCGGAACAGTCATAACATCTGATGGCAGATGCCCTGAAGAGATTAGAACAAGAATCGCCATTGCGAAAGTAGCCTTTAGCAAGATGAAAAACATTCTGACCAATAAAATGATGTCAATTGAAACGAGAAAAAGAGTGTTGAGGGGATACATAGAGCCTGTTCTTTTGTATGGATGTGAAACTTGGACAATGTGCAGTCAAGCTGAAAAACATCTGATGGCTGCAGAAATGTGGTTTCTGAGGAAAATGCAAAGAATACCATGGACAGATAGAAAAACCAATGACCAAGTACTACAAGAGACAAATGAAAATCGTAGATTGATTAGAGAAATTAGACGTAGACAGTCAAAAATTTTTGGACATGTTATGAGAAGAAATGGACTGGAGAACTTAGTGACAGCTGGCAAGATCGAAGGGAACAGACCAAGAGGAAGACCGAGAGGAAAATACCTGGATGGCTTGGCCACATGGCATGGACGAAACAGGAACACTGAGCTGATCCACGACTCTGGTGATCGAGTGAAATGGCGAATCATGACCGCCCACGCTTTCCGGCATGGCACATGATTGATTGTTAAATACCATTTAGTGATACATACAAGTGTTCATCAGCATTTATGTTGTTCCGTGTAGTGATACTTACAAGTATACAAGTATTTATCAGTTGTTGTTAAATACCATTTAGTGATACGTGCAAGTGTTCATCAGCTGATATGTTCTTCCAGATAGTGATGCATGCAAGTGTTTTTCAGCTGTTGTAGTTAGTGTCATGCGAAGCGACATGTACATGTGCTAAATGTTTGTTTAAAGAAGGCAGCCAGACTTTGCAAATGTTATTCACATAATAAATATTGTAAAATCTACTACACGCCACACAGAGACCGACATGTTGTAAAGGTTTCTATGGCCACAGCTGTCTTCCTTGTCCTGGAGGTTCCAGAAATCCTTGTAGTGGAAACGGAAAGGTCAGTGGCGGTGTTTGTGTAGACACATACTCTGATAACCTTTGTCTGCTTGTATTAGTTGTTGAATGCGCATCTGTGTGTTTGTTTTAATGGAACATGAACATACTTATTTAATTGTTCTTCTTGTGTCTTACAATGTAGCGACACTTGAATTATAACACGTGCATTAAAACAGTCATTACATTTTGATGTGAATATAAGACACATTCATCATGTAAGAATACAGAGATTAACTAAATAGAAGAAGAATCTTCCAAAATCAGTATTAGCATGTGATAGGGTGTCAAATAACCAAGGTCTAGGACAGACTCTGAAAGCAGACACGAATCAAAACTGACCTTAACTTAATCGTCTGCTGTAAGGACTTACATTGGTCACTCCAACATACCATAAAGACGTCTGCTGTAAGAGATGATGTACTTACAAATTGAATGTGGTGGGCAACACAAAGACATGAATCCGAATACAAACACACAGTTTGACTGAGGATCTCCACAACGGGTTTACCAACAAAACAACAAGAAAGAAATAATTGAACTTTAAGAGATGCAACTGCTGCAGCAGGATATAACAATATGAATACAAACAGTTAGGTATATGTAGCTCCTGCGAAAAGAGGACACAAGCTAAACTCGGATACAGTGTACATACCATACAACGGACTCAATAATGGTGAACATAAATCACAGAATGAAAAATCTCCCAAACCAAGAGATAATATATATATATATATATATATATATATATATATATATATATATATATATATATATATATATATATATATATATATATATATATATATATATATATATATATACTAGCTGACACGGCCCGGCTTCGCCCAGACTCTGGTGGGGAGCATCTCATTTAATTCATATAAGTAGTCATATAAGCTCCCGTTCCCGACTGTCTGTCTGTCTGTCTGTCTATCTATCTGTCTGTCTGTCTGTCTGTCTGTCTGACCCGGCCCAGCCCATGGTGGAGAGCATCTCATTTAAATCATATAAGTAGTCATATAAGATCCCGTTCCCGACTATCTGTATGTCTGTCTGTCTTGGGTAAATGGAGGAGGGAGGAGGAAGAGGGAGGTGGAGGAGGGAAGAGGAGGGAGGAGGAGACAGGAGGAATAGGAGGGAGGAGGAGGGATTAGGAAGAGGAGGGAGGAGTAGGGTGGAGGAGGAGGGGGAGGAGGAGGGAGGAGGAAGAGGGAGAAGGAGGGAGGAGGAGATCGCAGGAGGAGGAGGAGGAGGAGAGGGAGGAGGAGGGAGAGGGAGGAGGAGGGAGGAGGAGGAGAGAGTAGGCGGAGGGAGGAGGCGGAGGGAGCAGGAAGAGGGAGGAAGAGGGAGGAGGAGGGAGGAGGAGGAGGGAGGAGAAGGAGGAGGGAGGAGTAGAGAGTGGGAGGAGGGAGGAGGCGGAGGGAGGAAGAGGGAGGAGGAAGAGGGAGAAGGAGGAGGGAGGAGAAGGAGGGAAGAGGATGAGAGGGAGGAGGAAGAGGGAGGAGGAGGAATGTGAAGGGAGGAGGAGGGAGGAGGTAGAGGGAGGAGGAGGAGGAGGGAGGAGGATAGAGGAGGAGGAGGGAGGAGGAGGAAGAGGGAGGAGGAGGAATGTGAAGGGAGGAGGAGGGAGGAGGTAGAGAGAGGAGGAGGAGGGAGGAGGAGAATGGAGGAGGAGGGATGAGGAGGAGAGGGAGGAGGAGGGGGAGGAAGGGGAGGAGGAGGGAGGAAGAAGGAGGAGGGAGGAAGACGGATGAGGGGAGGAGGGAGGGGTAGGAGGGGGAGGAGGAGAAGGGAGGAGAAGGGAGGAGGAGGAGGAAGAGGGAGGAGGAGGGAGGAGGAAGAGAGAGGAGGGAGGAGGAAGAGAGAGGAGGGAGGAGGGAGGAGGAGGAGTAGGGATGAATAGGAGGGAGGATAAGGGAGGAGGAGGGATTAAGAGAAAGAGGGGGGAAAGGGGAGAAGGAGGAGGGAGGAGGGAGGAGGAGGAGGAAGAGGGATGAGGAGGGAGGAGGAGGGAGGAGGAGGAGGGAGGAGGAGGAGGGAGGAGGAGGAGTAGGGATGAATAGGAGGGAGGATAAGGGAGGAGGAGGGATTAAGAGAAAGAGGGGGGAAAGGGGAGAAGGAGGAGGGAGGAGGGAGGAGGAGGAGGAAGAGGGATGAGGAGGGAGGAGGAGGGAGGAGGAGGAGGGAGGAGGAGGAGGGAGGATGGTGAAGGAGGAGGAGGAGGGAGGAGGGAGGAGGAGGAGGGGGAGGAGGGAGGGGGAGGAGGAGGGAGAAGGAGGAGGAGGGAGGAGGGAGGAGGAGAACGTAGGTGGGGGAGGATGAGAAGGGAGGAGGGAGAGGGAGGAGGAGGGAGGAGGAGGAGGGAGGAGGTGGAGGGAGAAGGAGGAGGGAGGAAGAGGTAGAAGGAGGAGGGAGAAGGAGGGAGGAGGAGACAGGAGGAATAGGAGGGAGGAGGAGGGATTAGGAAGAGGAGGGAGGAGTAGGGTGGAGGAGGAGGGGGAGGAGGAGGGAGGAGGAAGAGGGAGAAGGAGGGAGGAGGAGAGAGGAGGAGGAGGAGGAGGAGGAGAAGGGAGTACAATGAGGGAGAGGGAGGAGGAGGGAGGAGGAGGAGAGAGTAGGCGGAGGGAGGAGGCGGAGGGAGCAGGAAGAGGGAGGAAGAGGGCGGAGGAAGAGGGAGAAGGAGGGAGGAGAAGGAGGAGGGAGGAGGAAGGAGGAGTAGAGAGTGGGAGGAGGGAGGAGGCGGAGGGAGGAAGAGGGAGGAGGAAGAGGGAGGAGGAAGAGGGAGAAGGGAGGAGGAGGGAGGAGGTAGTAGGATGATTGATTGCCATCCCACCAGGTTAATATGTTATCGCGGACCTCAGAGAGAAGTGTCTATGTAGAAGACCATTTCCTGGACGTACGTATTTTGGGAGGGGGAGGAGGGAGGAGGGAGGAGGAGGAAGAAGAAAAAAAAAACTACGACAGTTGGCATCTCTGGAATGAAAGGAAAGCGTGTAGAAAATTTCATCTCAATCGGATGGGCCGTTCGCGAGCGCATAAAGGACATACATACATACATACAGAGATACATAAATAAATACGCAAATACGCACATCCTAATTTATATATAAGATATATATATATATATATATATATATATATATATATATATATATATATATATATATATATATATATATATATATATATATATATAACTAGCTGACCGGCCCGGCTTCACCCAGTCCCTGGCGGGGATCTATCTATCTATCTATCTATCTATCTATCTATCTATCTATCTATCTATCTATCTATCTACCTACCTACCTACCTACCTACCTACCTACCTACCTACCTACCTACCTGTCTGTCTGTCTGTCTGTCTGTCTGTCTGTCTGTCTGTCTGTCTGTCTGTCTGTCTGTCTGACCCGGCCTGGCTTCGCCCAGCCCCAGGCGGGGAGCGTCTAATTTAATTCATATTCGGTCCCTGCTCCCGTTCCCGTTCCCAAAAAAGACGACCCGGCCCGACTTCGCCCAGTTCCTGGTAGGGAGCGTCTCATTTAATTCATATAAGTAGTCATATAAGCTCCTGTTCCCGTTACCGGAAATATGGCGAACAGATTGGAAGAGAACAATCTTCATCCCAATAACTAAATAGGGCAATCTGAAACTACTGAACGTAAACTTACCAAGACATCACGAAAACGCAATAAATGCTGGGATAACTGTATAGATGTCGAAGAGAAATAAACAGATGAGTTAGAAAATTTTCATGTATTTAAAATAGATGCATTATTTTTATGAAAACTTTGAAAATGCCTTAAAGAATTTATCATTATTTATTATAACGCAGCAGAAGAAAAAGAAGGAGGAGAAGGAGGAGGAGGAGGAGGGGGAGGAGGGGGAGGAGGAGGTGGAGGAGGAGGAGGAGGGAGAGGAGGAGTAGGGGGAGGAAGAGGAGGGCACGGGGGAGGGAAGAGGAGAAGAGGAGGGGGAGGAGGAGGGAGAGGAGGAGGAAGAGGAGGAGGGGGAGGAGGAAGGGGAGGAGGATGGGGAGGGGAGGAGGAGGGGGGGAGGAGGGTGAATAGGAGGAGGGGGAGGAGGGGAGGAGGAGGAGGGGAGGAGGAGGGGGAGGAGGAGGGGGAGGAGGAAGAGGAGGGCTGGAGGAGGAGGAGAAGGAGGAGGAGGGGAGAATGAGGAGGATGAGGAGGAGGTGGAGGAGGAGGGGAGAAGAGGAGGGGGAGGAGGAGGAGGAGCAGGAGAGGGAGGAGGAGGGAGGAGGAATAGGAGGAGGAGGGGGGAGAGGAGGAGGAGGATGTGGGGGAAGAGGAGGAGGAGGGGAGAGGAGGATGAGGGGAGAGGAGGAGAAAGACGGGAGGGGAGGAGGGGATGAGTAGGAGGGGGGAGTAGGAGGGAAGGAGGAGGAGGAAGGAGGAGGAGAGGAGGAGGAGAGGTAATATGAGGAGGGGGAGGAGGAGGAGGGGAGGAGGAGGAGGAGGTGGGAGGAGGGGGAGGAGGAGGAGGGAGAGGAGGAGGACGAAGGGGAGGAGGAGGAAGGAGGGGAGGTGGAGGAGAAGGGGAGGAGGGGGAGGAGGAGGGAAGGAGGAGGAAGATGAAGGATGAGGAGGAGGATGAAAGAGGAGGACGAGGTGGAGGAGGGGTGAAGAGGGGGAGGAGGAGGGGCAGGAGGAGGGGAGGGGAAGGAGGAGGAGGATTATAACGCATATGCCTGTAGATAACTGTAGCGAAAAGGTCCACCTATTTGAGAAATATGCAACAATTTTACATATATAGCAATGCTATTAGAAGTTATGCCCCCTCGCTATATATACATTATAATGTAAATTAAAATATTAAATAATATTAAGTAAATAACTGTTTGTACACTAACAAACTATGACAGTTGGCAGCACGGGAATGAGAAGAAGACGTGTAGAAAATTTCATCTCAATCGTATAAAGGACATACATACAGGCAGATAGACAGACATACATTCTCTTTTATATATATATAGAAATGGAAAAAAAAAAAAGAAATAAAATAAAAATACGTATACTAGGATACAACACACGACGTTTCCCTTTATAAAAATCTTCATCAGGGACGCTACAACATAGACAGCACTAAAGAAAAAAAAAAAGATCTAAAGAACAAACATATGCATACAATTATAAAATAATATTAAAACACAACTCCATCGTTGTCAAGAAGGCCGAAAAGTTGGGTTCTTCTGTACTAGTTGAGTCCAATTCATCTGCAAAGGTGTCATAGAAGAAATGTGTGGCCAAAGGTCTATAAACAGTCAAACATGAATATATAGAGGGAAGTCAACAGAGGTATATAGCTGCATCCACAAGAGTATTGATTCCCGCTGGATGGATGCATCCCAGAGAGTTTGTTAACTGGCTTTCAATTTTAAGCCTAATGAAGTTGTTAGAGGAGCATGGTTTCATTGCTGTGACCAATAAATCGTCGACTCCAGTGTGGTCAGAATAATTAAAATGGTTAAGTACAGGTTTGTCAGAATTTTGAGTAATATACCTAGGGTGTTTCCTAAAGCAGTCCGCTAGGCGTCGACCAATATGTCCAATATACTTCATGTCAGATCGTTTGCAGATAATAACATACAATTAATGCAGATAATAACATACAATTAATGTTTCACTTCAGCTTGTGCAGGTACATATTTCTGGATTGTTTTGTCAATCACGTTGTGTGTCATGATAGGTTGTTCAGCTCAAAGACTGATGTGAAGATATTGTGAACATGCCACTTCACCATTAGCTTTGTTACTGCCCATAAACTCATTCTTGGAGAATTAATATGACGGTTTCCCCTGGTATTCTACTATCACATAAGGACAGGCATGCCACAAATATTCTATTTTGTGACTAAATAAACAAAGGATCATATTTCACTCTGCGAGACACATTGGGTATATGGAAATAAAGCAAACGCCCTATCCTCGTGAGGTGTTCTGGATATATGGAAAACCACTCAAGCGCCCTGTCTCCGTGAAGTGTTCTGGGTATATGGAAAACCAGTCAAGCGCCCTGTCCCCGTGAGGTGTTCTGGGTATATGGAAAACCAGTCAAGCGCCCTGTCCCCGTGAGGTGCTCTGGGTATATGGAAAACGAGTCAAGCGACCCTCCCGGTTAGTTGTTCTGGGTATATGGAAAACCAGTCAAGCGCCCTGTCCCCGTAAGGTGTTCTGGGTATATGGAAAACCAGTCAATCGCCCTGTCCCCGTGAGGTGTTCTGGGTATATGGAAAACCAGCCAAGCGCCCTGTCCCCGTGAGGTGCTCTGGGTATATGGAAAACCAGTCAATCGCCCTGTCCCCGTGAGGTGTTCTGGGTATATGGAAAACCAGTCAAGCGCCCTGTCCCCGTGAGGTTTTCTGGGTATATGGAAAACCAGTCAAGCGCCCCTCCCCGTGAGGTGTTCTGGGTATATGGAAAACCAGTCAATCGCCCTGTCCCCGTGAGGTGTTCTGGGTATATGGAAAACCAGTCAAGCGCCCCTCCCCTTAAGGTGTTCTGGGTATGTGGAAGTAGATGATTTTGTACACGCCTTAAGCCACAATGGGCATATGGTGCTCTACCCATATTTGTATAGCGACAATCGGCACTAGGTAAGTGATGTGGTCAGTGATGTGGTCAGTGATGTGGTCAGTGATGTGGTCATTGATGTGGTCAGTGATGTGGTCAGTGATGTGGACAATGATGTGGTCAGTGATGTGGTAAGTGATGTGGTCAGTGATGTGGTCAGTGATGTGGTCAGTGATGTGGTCAGTGATGTGGTCAGTGATATGGTCAGTGACGTGGTAAGTGATGTGGTCAATGTCTGACCGGTCATCTGTACCTCCAAAGCCCATCCGTGTCCCCATGTTTGGTTTGGTTGACCAGGGTGCCCAGGTAGATTTAAACAAATAACCGCGTCCGGTGGGATTAACACACGTGACTGTCGGGACTACAGGCGAGCATGCTGGTCATCGCTCTACCTCCCCTTGGTAGTTTTGATAATTTGTAGCTGGCGAGTTGGTGTAATCGCTAGAAGGTTGAATTGACAATGACATGAGCGATACTCCTTAGAAGTGTATGCCAAATCTCTGAGTGACTCATTCCACGAAATGGTGTCGTAAAACATGTATCATTAATACCCCAGTTACATAGCACAGATGTTGTCGCGAGATAAATAAACTTGTTAGTTGCGATCGATGACAACCAAGCCCGACATTGGTTTGCTAACACAATAGACCCTTTGATGTTGAACAGATTGAGTAAAATACGTCTTTAGAACTGTCTGCACCTGTCAGCTTTTTTGTATGAGATCAAAGTGAGTCACGTCGCGATGTCTACACACGGTCGACAGTTTGTTGACAGGTTGTTGTTCGAGAGACGTGCACTGGTGTCATCTGTCTGCAGGGCGGGAATCGGCCGTTGAAAATGATGGACAGAATGGCTGCCAGAGGTCGGAAGGATTCTGTGAAATGGGGGAAATGTCTCTGGCTCACAGACAGCCCGAATATTTGTTGTATGAGACAAAGAATTTCCCAGATGAAAGTGAATTTGACAGCGAATTGACTCCGGTTAGTCTAGAAACAAGAGGACAAAGCCAGATTCTGGACTGATTGGCGTCTGGACTTTTTGGTGACGTAACTCAAGCACCCATATAAAACCCAGTGCGGTAAACAGGTGGACGGAGTCGAGAAAAACATTCTGAGGTGTTAGGATCGGTGCATTATTCCGAGTTGTGTTACATGAGTGAAACTATAATGTCTAAGTGGTGATAGTTATCCGCGGACATAGATCCAATCTGATTGCATAGTTTCTCGAGTGGTAACCAAAATAGGCATATGGTAGGCTATTAATAATATCTAATTTAAGAGTATGATTAGGAATAGAGTACAGTGCTGTGCGGTGATCTAATGTATTATAGGTGCAGTGATATAATGTATTATGATTAGTGATAGAATGTTCTATTAGTGCGGTGCTAGAAAATATCATGGGAGCGTCGGCACTGGTATCCTATTGTGTGGCTTCAACTAGCTTGTGTGATATATCATTTTACTCAGGGAGTTGAGGACAATGTAGTGGAATAATAATTAGAGAGATTAAAGATGGTTGAGAGGGGGAAGAGGTATGTGAAATGGTAGGATCTTCCAGTAGGGCATCTGCTGGGTTTCTACCCGTTCCTTTATTCTTTCCTGGTGTTGCCATGTCTCAGATCATATGATTGAGTTATTTGGCCGTATGACAGAGATCGGATCTCTGTTATAGATCTGAGTGCTGTTATTGGCTTGCACTTACCTAATTCCGGCCAGGACTGAGTTGCCCTCACCATAGTATTCTCTATTCTACAGGTTCAATTTACAAGTCCACATACGAGTGCTCTGATTTTCAACAGTGAAGCTTACACAATTTTAGAAGATGATGGCTCAATTTGAAGACAGAAGTTGCTGAGAGGCCGCTACATTGGGCTTATACCCAAGTTGGTTTGCGGGAACCTGGCTTCTGCTGAGCAGGACATGCTGACGAGATTAAGATTAGCAAGTGATAGTGGTATCATTGAACAGTCAGATCATTGCAGAGATACACTATTGATACCAAGAACATTCACACCAAAGTTATACTGATACAGAGAACATTTAGACTGTGGTGTTAATATGGGGAATCTTTACAACCAGTGACACTAGATCCATTGAAATTTCCCCAATAACAGTGACAATAGGGTTATAATTTTCTGATTAACAATGAGTTAAATAACCGAGAAAATTCATAGTGTGAATCAGATTGAAGACTCTCATTGGACAGTATTTGTCATGGGTGTCCAAGCATCCTAGTGGTTCCAGAGACAACGGAGGAAGTCTTCACGTGACCGGAGAAGAATCACCTGGGTGAGGTTGCTTGTCTGGAATATGGTGCTGGTGTGTTTCAGGACAGGGATGAGAATGACTATACTCCTGAACACTTATCTGAGTCTATAGACACTTTAGAGTACACGTCACACATTCTACACCGTATACACACACACACACACACCTCTCCTACATATACTCTTTGCTTTAATAAATTTCTTGTTTTTATTTGTTGAAGCTAGAGTTGTCAAGTATGTTATGTTGGGGAAGAATGAGAGGGGGCATGATCCAGGGGTGAGTAAGAGTGAGAGGAAGGTGTCTTCAGATTGAAGGAGTGTGTGGACGGAGTCTGCTGGATATCTCCAGGATAGAGATATTGGATTAAATAAATAATGCGGGTGTTGATTCCCTTCACTCCAGGGACGACACTAAAGTGGTAAAGAAGAACATGTAACTAATACAACATTCATTCTTTACACACACGACAGATGTTATCATAAAATGGTGCCAATAACATCACAACTGTAAAATAATTGTTTCCTTTCTCTTTCGGTGACTCCAACTTTTCCAGTGCTCAGATGGTGACAGAGGAACAGGCGTGTGTTCATGTAATAAGAATTTTGTTGGTACCACCTGCAACCAGTGTGCAAACGATACGACTTTTGGACCTCACTGTAATGAGCGTAAGTTCAAAACTCATTATCCAGTGCCATCATTGCATTACAGATTGAACGCAGTTATATTTAACACACCGTCCTGCGCGTGGCTGTCACACAGACATGCTTCATTTCTTGATGTTGTCCGCCACATGCAACTGTCGAATCCTTCTTGCATGCTTCATGTCTTGATGTTGTTCACCACATGTGTCTGTTGTCTCCCTCTTGCATGATTCATTTCTTGATGCTGTCTTCCATATGTAACTGTTGATTCCCTCTTGCTTGCTGCATGTCTTGATGTTGCCCACCACATGTAACTTTTGTCTCCTTCTTGCATACTTCATGTCTTGTCGTTGTCCACCACACGTAACTGTTGTCTCTCTCTCGCACACTTAATGTCTTGTCGTTGTCCACCTCATGTAACTGTTGTTTCCTTCTTGCATCCCTCATGTTTTAAAGTTGAACACCACACGCAACTGTGGTCTCACAATACATTTATCAGCTAACATTTATAATTTACAGCGTGTACATGCCAGTTTGGCCAATGTGACTCGGGCCCAGAAGGTACTGGCAAATGCCGGTCTGGAACTTGCACGTTTCCATACAACGGGCAAAACTGTGATACAGAGATGGTTCCTTGTGAAAGTGATGACCTCTGTCCTGTGAATGCCAAATGTTACCTGGGAGAAGATTTCATTGAGAGGTACGATATTGTGTGATCACGTTTTATATGGGTTAAAGAGAAGATGGCATTGAAAAGTACAAATAGTGTGTGACCATGTTTTATATAGGTTAAAGAGAAGATGGCATTGAGATGTTCGATATTGTGTGACCATGTTTTATATGGGTTAAAGAGAAGATGACATTGAGAGGTACAGATAGTGTGTGACCATGTTTTATATGGGATAAAGAGAAGATGACATTGAGAGGTACAGATAGTGTGTCACCATGTTTTATATGGGATAAAGAGAAGATGACATTGAGAGGTACAGATAGTGTGTCACCATGTTTTATATGGGATAAAGAGAAGATGGCATTGAGAGCTACAGATAGTGTGTGACCATGGTTTATATGGGATAAAGAGAAGATGACATTGAGAGGTACAGATAGTGTGTCACCATGTTTTATATGGGATAAAGAGAAGATAGCATTGAGAGCTACAGATAGTGTGTGACCGTGTTTTATATGGGTTAAAGAGAAGATGACATTGAGAGGTACAGATAGTGTGTCACCATGTTTTATATGGGATAAAGAGAAGATGGCATTGAGAGCTACAGATAGTGTCTGACCGTGTTTTATATGGGTTAAAGAGAAGATGACATTGAGAGGTAGAGATAGTGTGTCACCATGTTTTATATGGGATAAAGAGAAGATGACATTGAGAGGTACAGATAGTGTGTGACCATGTTTTATATGGGTTAAAGAGAAGATGACATTGAGAGGTACAGATAGTGTGTCACCATGTTTAATATGGGATAAAGAGAAGATGACATTGAGAGGTACAGATAGTGTGTGACCGTGTTTTATATGGGATAAAGAGAAGATGACATTGAGAGGTACAGACAATATTTCGCAGTGTTTTTATGGGTTTTAGCTCTTGTGTATACAATATAGATTCTCTGAATCATATTTCTCCTGAGTTCACTCATGTAGTTTCGCCAGTCGTCCACGAGTGTTGCCCTGGGTGTGATCACTGATATATACTAGCAACACGAGGGGACCATACATGGGCTAGGTAAAGAGAGGAGAACCAGTGTAGATCCTGAACATCCTTAGAGATCAATCTATTAAGGAACATTGCCCATATAAAAAGGCATATCCGCTTGTCAAAGGATGCTTGTGAGAAACGTGGAGGGGAGCATGTAAGAGGACGACGATGTTACATACAGGTAAGTAGAGAACATCTGTGATCTTGATAATAACACCGCAAGTTATACAAGGAAGGTACCCAATCAAAATACTTTGGGGCAGATGGTGCTATCCTCATATTTGTATAGACAATCGGCACTCGAGGTTCGGTGTGGTCAGTATCTCACAGACCGTCTCTACCCACGAAGACATTTCCGTGTACTTAGTGTAAGCTTTGTCGACATGGGAAGCCAATTCTAGAGTGAGAGTCCGCCTCGATGCGAATGTTGTCATTACCTATTCTAATCATATAGTTTTTTTTTCCCTCTAATGTTATACTTTACTTTCTACTGATTGTCATAGTCTTGCTCGTATCTAGGTAACTAAACTTGGGTTCATACAGGCAACAATAAATCTGTTCGCTATGAGATCGAATATTTATTGTGTATACATATACAGTATGCGTTGCGCATATTACATATCACAGCTGGTTAACATCAAACACATAGTTATCATATCATTCAACAGTCTAGCAAACTATCTAGCCTATGTCTATATATCTATTGATATCTATAGAGTCCCTCAAAGGCAGGCCCTGTTGCCTCTCTCAAGTCCGTCTGTCCTCTGCCGGTCCACACGTGTCCCATTCCGACACGGGTGGTAACTCTGTCCGAGTTCCTCGTGGACCCCGCAATAGGCGGGCCACATCAGTGTCCACGGAACCCTGGACTCATTGACCAGTCCTTCTAGAAGGCTCTAGATTACTCGGGCTCTGAGTGACTGTTCTCTCCCTTGGGCTGGAGTTGTAGCCCTCTAAATAATATATCTAACGGTGAGGCGGTGACAGGATTCCCCCCTCCCCCCTAATATGGCTTGTTATTGGGTAATTAGATGTATTCTAATTCTGTCACCGAATCACATAAAGTTGGTGTTTGTAGATTGGTGGACAGTAACCTGGTAACCTACATACTGGCATTAAAACTCATGTATTCTCCCATACACCACTTCTCTGATTTGGTAAAGAGATCACTCTGTCTCCTGTGTCCTTAACAATGCTTATCAGACCGAAGTTACGTGACGTTTAAGTAGTTGTATTTACAACCCGCCCTTCTCAATAGTACCCAACTGGTACCCAGACAATTAACCTCTGTTAAGAGAGTTAACAAGACCGAAGTCCTGGCTAATTAAGTACACCTTCAAATCTTGATTTGTGTGTGCATTTCAATACACTTTTACTCTCGTATGTTATCTAATGCAAAATATGTAGTTACCTTGTTATTTTATCCCCCTCATACTACAAGTGTCCCTGTTGGCTTGTTAGTGTGCTTGACTAATAAGTTGATGTTTCTAATAAAGTGACTATTTTAACTTGATAGTGTTGAGTTTTAAGGTTTGTGTACTGTGTGTGCTGAATGTGTGGCGTATTTCCAAGCGTCACGAGTTGGGATAACCTCAATCATGAACTACTGCACTGTGTGCAATACATGATCAGGCATTCCAAGTAGTGGTGCTTAGATGTATCCTAACTGCTAAACTAAGTATATTAACTCACTATTAAACTAAGTACTACACATGTATTCACACATTAGACAAGTCATGCAATTTACATGAAAGACGCAGACAAATTAAAATAAATACGGTTTGCGTACAATTTGTCCGCCAAGTGTATCGTTCTCTCATTTAATCCATTCACACAGTCATTCACTCACCTTTCATTCAAAATAGTATTTGGTTAAAATATATAATTAAAGATGAGGTAAGTGTTATTGCCCTTAGAAAAAATGGGCTAGGCGATATTTGCCCTTTAAGGAAATACGTACTTCTTGTACGATGACTCAAAAATGGGTTATAATTTAAATAGAGACAATTGTATAGGACGGTTCTTTAGCCTAGGAATGGTACCGCCTGTAATATTAATGTCGAATATGTACAAATTACAGGTTAATACAATTTATATACAACAATAATGGAAATATAATACATATTTAATCCTAAACTAATTAATTAATTAAATCCAACGATGATGTGCGCGTTGTCCTCCTGTTGTTAGCGTGTTATGCCATGAATGTTAAAGTTAGTATGGCTGTCTCTTGAGTGTTGTAGTCGATGTCGTTCTGTTTCGGCTGTTTGTAAAGTTACGTAGTAACAGCAAGTATGGAATGTTCTTAATGTCCCATATAACGAGTTCTTACAGAATTCGGAGTTAGTTCGCTGGTTGATCTTATTGGTTGACACAAACACAGTTACTGTTTCTTGCTGGAATCGTTCTAGCGCTTAGGCACTTGATGGTATAGTTCTCAAAGTAACGTATCATGTTCTTGGGTGTCGTAATTAAACTAATCACTGAGAGTACTCTAGCAGGTGTAGAGTTACACTGTCATATGCAACCGACTAAAAGTATCACAGTTTATAGTATGGCTAATGGTCGATGTGATCAGAGTCATTCTAATGGCGCATTTATTTGCCGTGATAAAAGGTCAGCCATAATGTTGTCGGTGCCTCTGATATGGCGGATTTCGAAGTCGAAATCTTGAAGTAGAAGACACCATCTTTGTAGCCGATGGTTTTTAGGCGACCCCTGGTTAAGGACCAATAATGGCGAACTGTCAGTGAGGACCACAAAGTGACTCCCCAAAAGGAACTTAGATAATCTCAATATACAGAACAATAGGCTCAAACACTCTAATTCAACTGTGGCATACCGAGTCTCAGCCTTCTTTAGTTTGCGGCTCACATAGAGAATTGGGTGTCTTATGCCATCCACTTCCTGCATCAAGCATCCTCCTATTGCGATAGCGCTCGCATCTGTGGTCAAAATAAAGGGTAAATTTATGTTGGGTAATCGTAAGACTGGTGGATTAGAAAAAATATGTTTCAATCTACACATTGCATCATCTAAGCTGGTACTTTTACAAATTTTTGATGGATGATTTTTAGTTAACATATCGGAGAAGATTGAGGTGAGTTCTGCCCAATGTGGAATGAATTTAGAGTAATAGTTAATAAGGCCAAGTAAACTTCTAATCTGTTTCTTGGTGGTAGGCACTTCTAGATTAAGGATCTTAGAAACAATTTTATCATCTGTCAACAATTTGCCTTCAGAAATTCTGTGACCAAGGAAGTCTATTTGTGTATAACCTATTTCAACCTTGGAAGGTTTGATAGTAAGTCCAAAAAGAGAGATTTGGTTGAAGACTTGTTTGAGGGTAAGTAGGTGAGAAGTCATATCAGAAGAATGGACGCATATATCATCAATATAGGCTACTACATCTTTAATTCCGTGTAATAACAATCTTGTTAGTCTCACAAATGTGGCCGGTGCGTTCTTGAGCCCAAACGGAAGATATAGCCATTCGTACAAGCCGAGAGGTGTTGCGAATGCTGTTATATGTCTACAAGAAGGGTGTAGTGGAACTTGCCAATATCCTTTCGCTAAATCGGTCTTGGAAAATAAGGATGATTGAGCCATATTTAAGATAAGATCTTCACAGTTGTTCATTGGCTCTGCATCCGTTGTTGTTCTTGTATTTAATACTCTATAGTCGATGCACAAACGGATTGTCTGGTCCTTTTTTTTTCACCAGAACCATCGGTGACGAATATTGAGACATCGATTTTTGAATAATGCCATTTTTCTCTAAATCTAAAATTTCTTTATCTAAATTAGATCTGTAATGGAGAGGAATAGAATATGGTCTACATTTGACCGGTCTCAGATCTGTCAGCACAATTGAATGTGTTATTTTATCAGTGCGTCCAGGTTTGTTAGAAAAGATAGATTTATACTCGTCAAGGATAGTCAAAATGTCTTGTCGCTGTTGTTGTGTCAAAGTGTCAGAGATATGTATGTCATTTATACTTCCGTCGTCAGTCATGATTGGTACAGGGATTTCAGTGTTGTCCACGTCTGTCTGATTTATCACAGATGCTACTGTTTGTAAATTGTCTTCAATGTCATTGTCGTCGTCGTTGAGATCAATCGTTGTCAATATGTCGTCAAATTTGTCGTCGTTGTCGATATCACAGATTGTCGGTAATGTCCATATGTCTTCGTCGTTTTCGTCGTCATAAGAGTGTGTCGTTAACGATGCTTCGTTTGTCGAGGTGTCATTTCGTTGGGAAATTGTCGTTTCGTCTCCGTCACCAGTTCGTTGAGTCAGTTCATTTGTCTCATTGTCCTGTCTAACATAATATGGTTTCAACATATTTACATGGGATAATTTCAAGTTTCTATTTAAAGAGAATACAGTAGGGTTATTCCCCTTGTTGACCAGTTTCTGACATATAACACAAGATGTACAAAAGGTTTTAATATCCTGGTCAAACTTTGGCCAATAAAACTGGGTCAGGACAATAGCCCTGGTCATTTCGTATGTCATATGACCTCCAAAAGGGGAGTCATGGGCTATTTTTAGAACTTTGTTTCGATGTGCTTGTGGTAACACTACTTGCTGTGTCGTGGTCTGCTTTGTTGTGTAAAATCTAGTTAAGATGTTGTTCTATAGCCTAAATGTCCACGATGCGTTCTTTGTTAATTTTGGTTTAAGTCCTACTAACTTAAAGTATGGTGTAAGTGTAGGGTCATTTTTCTGTTCATTTCCAAAATTGATGTTAGTTGAGTTTGGCGCTATTATTTCTAATGATTCCTGTAGTTGGTCAGTGTTGGTTTTATGGGTTGTCTGTCGTGTTATTGCATTCGTGTGTTGTGTGTTTTGTTGCACATTTACAGGCTTGGTACTTGGTACATCAGTAGAATCCTCAATTCGAGGTTTTAATTTGGTCGTATCGCTCACAGATTCGACCGCCCCTGCATTGTACACCTCGGTGAATTCTTTCTGAATTACCTCAGTGGTTGTCTCCCTTGGTCTTTTGGCAGATTGAGACAAGCATGAATGGTGTTTCTCTATAGCATCGCTGTTTGTGGGGGGAATACCTTTTTTATGCTCCCACTCTCTGATTTCCTTCTCAGAGCATGCTCGTATGTTGGGCAAATTCCCAAGTATAATATCAGCGACTGGATTTTCAAGGATTGCGCACAATACTTGTCCTGATATGAACGGTGTTCGAATTTCGACCAGAGCAAGGGGGTATTTCTCTATAGTACCTGAGAATGTGCGACAAGTGACATGTTTGTCTGTGTAGTCTTTAGTGTCTATTAATGTTCTCTTTATCCCACAGAGCGTTGCGCCGGAATCACGAATTAATGTGCACTTTTTGTTGTTTACAAACCCTGTAGAAAAAACTAGCTTGCCTGTAGATGACAAAGCAGCGTTGGCTGTTTCATTTGAAATAGGGATAGTGTGGCCACATAGTAATGTTGTGTCAAGTTGGAACTTCGTACAGGTGTTACACTTACTGTCTGTAATGGTGTCAATAATTTGTACAGCATTTCCAAGCTCGCTTTCATTGTCGTGTTGATTATTACAATCATTCAGTGATTCAATCTCTTCGTCTGACGACGTTTCCACTAGTGCGGCATTGGCTTGTTTCAATAACTTTCGGCCATCACAAAAGCGACTATAGTGGCCAAAACTGCGGCAAAAAAAAACATTTGACCGCTCTCTGGTAAGCATTGCGCTTGGTCTTCTGTTTCTCCACCATCATCTTGAGGTGGTGAGGGTAGTTCGGCGATTTGTCGCACATAGAGTAATTGTCGTGATTCAAACCGCAATACTGGCATTTAACAAGTTTACTGACATTGGAGCGAGGTTTGAATTTACTCTCTGTTTGTTTGGAGTATTTGGTGTTCACTACTGCAGCTGCTGTATCGTTGTGACTTATGTTCAGCTGAAAAATATCCCTATTTGCTGTGAAAAATGCATTCCCCTTTGCCTCTATTTCCTGAATACTTTTGCAATCCATTTGTTTTAAGAACTTGGCAAAAGGTGTGGGGATGGTGCTAACTATTTTGTCTATAATAATCAGCTCTTTAAGTTTGTCATGGCTATTGTTGGTTTTAGCCGAGTTGATCCATTTTGTGCATACGTCTTGAACTGTACTGACATAATCTATAAAGGTTTGGTTTGGTTGTGGTGATAATTTGGCAAATTGTTGTTGGTAACCTGCAGTATCTAAAGAAAAATGTTGGAGAATGCGTTGTTTTAAGTAATCATAGTCTTTTCGCATTTCCTGTGGTACTGTCTCTATTACTTTTAGTGGTTCAAGAGCTAAGTTTCTCATTAGAATAAAAGCCCAATCTGATTTAATGATCTTATGGTAGGCCATGAGACACTCAAAATTTTCCAAGTAGGCGCTGATGGAATCTCCTGAGCAGAACGCCTTCACGAGGCCTTTATACTTATTATATTTTTGTTCTTCCTCTTTGCTTCTTAGCTTATTTATCGATATTTCTGCGTTGGATTCAAGCTCCATCTGTTTTAGTTTCACTTGTGTCTCCGCATTTAATTGGGCTTGCTTGGCCGCCGCGTCGAGCTCCATTTGTAATTTCTTCTCTGCTGCTTGCATTCGCATTTTATTTTCTTCGGCCTCCATTTGCAATTTCTTTTCTGCTGCCTGCATTTGCATTTTCTTTTCTTCTGCCTCCATCTGCATTTTCTTTTCTTCTGCCTCCATCTGCATCTGAATTTTCTTTTCTTCGGCCTCCATTTGAAATTTCTTTTCTTCTCGTTCTATCGCTCTTTCTTCACGGCCAATGTTTTCTGCATGTGTTTTCTGTGCCCATTCTGACAATTTCTCTTCTTTATAACCTAACTTTATTCCTTGCTCAATGCATTTATCTAAGGAAGACATTTTGTGTTTTACTTGTTTGTAATGTTTATAAAGTTAAATCCCTTAGAAAAAATGTTGTGTAGTCGAAAATTTGGTTAACTCCCTTACTTATTAATGTGTAAATCAAAATGCAAGGTTATGTTGGTGACAAGGTCATGAATATGCAACCAAATCAATATGAAACAACATAATACATTGATGAAAGATGAGAAGTACAGCTTAGAGTTACAATGGGTATGACATGAAACTTAGCTTTCAATCAGAGAACTCGCCGATGTTGTCCCAGAAAGCTTGTCTTGGAATCTCGCCACTGTTGTAAAGGTTACATAGGTTGCACGCGCCACTATTCGCGGAGCAATCTGCTCGTAGAGTGAGAAAACATTAGTAACAGTCACAAAATGTCACAGTCATGTCAAAAATAGTTTACAAATCACAATAATGAGACACACTGCTTAGGCACTGCTGAGATACTACTGAGGGACTCAGATTAATCCTATTTTATTGCTAGATAGCTACTAATTTTTGTAAACTTGTAAGTTAACAATTCTTTTGGTTTAAACAACTCAATGTGATATGATCAATTAAGTAATTTTACATGGCAATTAATAGTTATTTCACAATAGATTTTATGCCAAAACCGGAAAACTAGCCCCCAAAAAGCCTGTCATAGTCTTGCTCGTATCTAGGTAACTAAACTTGGGTTCATACAGGCAACAATAAATCTGTTCGCTATGAGATCGAATATTTATTGTGTATACATATACAGTATGCGTTGGCGCATATTACATATCACAGCTGGTTAACATCAAACACATAGTTATCATATCATTCAACAGTCTAGCAAACTATCTAGCCTATGTCTATATATCTATTGATATCTATAGAGTCCCTAAAAGGCAGGCCCTGTTGCCTCTCTCAAGTCCGTCTGTCCTCTGCCGGTCCACACGTGTCCCATTCCGACACGGGTGGTAACTCTGTCCGAGTTCCTCGTGGACCCCGCAATAGGCGGGCCACATCAGTGTCCACGGAACCCTGGACTCATTGACCAGTCCTTCTAGAAGGCTCTAGATTACTCGGGCTCTGAGTGACTGTTCTCTCCCTTGGGCTGGAGTTGTAGCCCTCTAAATAATATATCTAACTGTGAGGCGGTGACACTGATGTTATAGTTTATTTCTTCTAATGTCATAACACTTGCTGAATGATAAAAAAATGCCCACAGTTGTCATTGTTTACCTGGCTATGAGGAAGATGGGGACAAGTGTTCGATGATTGACCTCTGTGCAGAGGAAAGAAACCCTTGTCACCAGCAGGTATTTATAAGTTTTCTGTTGTTCTTCTGTTTACGAACTTATCTGTTATTCTGTGTGTTTTTATAAATATTTATTTTGGTTATGCAGGCATTATGTAATATTACTTACACAAACGTTCAATGTTCCCAGTTATACAGACATTATATACGTTATACGTTAGTTACAGTAAGCCTCGCCAACATGAAGAAGATGCTTGCAGCTGTAAAAATTGATGTAGAAGACCTTAGACTTGTTATAATAATATGATAGGGCTTCAAATTAAAACCTTTAAAGTGTTTTTGAAATTACAATAGCCATGCCGTTGTCTCCTACCCTGTCAATATTGTTGTTATGGATGCCAAGAGTGTCAAGCACGTGTCATCACAATGAAGACGAACGCGATGAAGTCATAATTACAGCTTAAAGATGGCTGCCCCACGTTTGACATGCACTAAAGAGGAGCAGCTTTGTTAAATCCGATTTTTGATCAGTGAAGCGGTGAAACCTTTAGAAATTCATTGGTGGATGATTGTTCAGTGTACTGATGCATGCCTGCCAATCCAGCATGTGTATGAGTGGGGTAGGAAATTTTCAAAATTTTCCTATCTGTTGAAGAGGTACAGAAGGTGGTGCATGAGTGGTTACACATGCGACCAAGGGCATTATTTTTCTACAGGAATGCAAGCACTTCATCGGAACTGGAGGACTAGCATTGAACGCAATGGTGACTATATCGAAACATGGTACATTTGTTCTGTACTTTTCCAGAATATATTCACACACACAAACACACACACACACACACACACAAATACACACCCCACCCCCACCCCCCCCCCCCCCCCCCCCCCCACACACACACAAACACACACCCCCACCCCACACACACAGACACACACACTTAAGGTTTTCATTTGAAGTTCCCTCGTCTATTGGAAATAAGCTGCCTTAGAGATTGCAAGTGAAGTAGGTCAATATCAGCATATTAAGAGAGCTGTGCGACAGAGATTTGTAATGTCTCCAGACTTGTATTCATCATACAGTGAAAGTCTGTTTTACAAATTTAGAAGATATGTGAGTAATCACCATTAGGGGACAATAACATCAATAACATTACATATGCGGATGACACAGTATTCATTTGCAGACAATGAAGAAGATCTGCAACATTTAGTATATTCGGGTATTGTACATCGTGAACAACTAGGGTTAGTATTAAATTGCAAGAAGACGAAGATTATGGTCGTTATTAAGAAAAAAGAATGGCCCCAATGGAATATACGTGTAAATTGGTATATTTTTAAACATTTGTTTCGGTATAACAATCTCGGAACAGTCATAACATCTGATTGGAGGTGCTTTTGAAGAGATTAGAACAAGAATCGCCATGGCGAAGGTAGATTGTTGCAAGATGGAAAATAAACACGAGAAAAAGAATGGTGAGGTGCTGCAGTGCTAGATAGAACCTGTAATTTTGTACGGATGTGAAGCGTGGACACTGAGCAAACAAGCTGAAAAACTTGAACACAAACAATAGATTGCACGATTTATTGCCTGGCATATTTCGCTGCATCTCGTCAGGTACATACTGCAGAAATCACACAACTTACGTGAATTAATTAGATAAATCCTTCAAACTGAAATATACACATGTTCGCACAGTAATGTCGATTGTCTACCACGGTAATTTTAAACTGACTAACATGTCTTTCTGCTTGCACAAGGACGGCTTACGAAGGTTGATTAGAATAGCTTCAGCAAACTTTAACAATCGACTACTTTGTGTGTTGAACAACACACAAAAGGCACTGTCTCTTTCAACCATGTGCCCACTCTCGAACACGTGTCTCCCGACTGATGAAGCCAGACTTTTCCGGTGTGTCGGCCTGCCTAGGCTACCATCTTCTGTGTGTAGTATCTTGTCCAACCAATTCGGGATATGTTTCGAAACCCTGCAATGTAACTGTCGCTCAGTTCTGCCTATGTAGATGGCCTCGCATCTGCATGTAAATTGGTAAATACAATTTGATTTGGCGTACAAAGCTACAGGTTCTTTTACTGCTGGGACTGGGGTCGGTGTGTTTCTGTACCTGATGACTAGAGCTGCAGCACAGAATGTTCGCCCGACTGCTGTGGTGAGCCGGTCCCGCAGACGTTGCATTACGTCATCTCCTCGGAAGGTTAGCTGGATGAATACTTTGAGTTTAGGGACTCTAATCTTTTACTCTAATCAACCTTCGTAAGCCGTCCTTGTGTAAGCAGAAAGACATGTTAGTCAGTTTAAAATTACCGTGGTAGACAATCGACATTACTGTGCGAACATGTGTATATTTCAGTTTGAAGGATTTATCTAATTAATTCACGTAAGTTGTGTTATTTCTGCAGTATGTACCTGACGAGATGCAGCGAAATATGCCAGGCAATAAATCGTGCAATCTATTGTTTGTGTCTTCGTTATTCAAATTCATCACGGGAAAACATTGTTTTTGAAAGCTGAAAAACATCTGATGACAGTGGACAAGCGGTTTCTGAGGAGAATGCAAAGAATACAATGTACATACAGAAAAACCAATGAGCAAAGTCAACAAGAAGCAAATGAAAACCATAAACCGATTAGAGAAATTAAACGTTGACAGTCAACATTTTGTGTTCATGTTATGAAAAGAAATAAACTAGAGAACACTGTGACAGTTGGCACGACTAAGGGGCAAAGAAGAAATGGAAGGCAGAGAAGTAAACAAATGGATGGCGTGGCCACCTGGCATGATGGAGACAACAACACAGAGCTGATTAATGACTCTGATGATCGTGTGAGATAGCGAAACATGACCGCCCACACGGCACGCCACATGATGATGATAAGTTAATTGCTGTCCCTTACAGGACATCGCAATCAACCCCAGAATTATTTCGCTGTTTGTGATTTACTAGGCATATTTTACGTTCAGTAGATTGCCATTGTATTGTGAACGACCGACGCTCCTACCACTCAACGTAAGCTTCCATATCTCCTGCCGCTGCTTTGGAACCCTGGACTCGGAAAGGGGGGGGGGGGGAGAGGGGAACCCTGGACTCGGAAAGGGGGGGGGGGAAGGGGGGGGGGAAATGTCGGGGAATTGTGAAAAACTTCACTCCCCTAATCCACACGGGTATACTATGTTATATGGACATTGTAAAATGTATCTTACATTGACATTCTTTAATATGTGTCATAATGATATGCTATATTATATGCTACATTAGCATTCTATAATGTATGTTATATTGGCATTCAATAGTTAGTTAGTTAGTTAGTTGCGGTTCCAACTTCACAGCAAAGGGTCGTTCTCATTATGCTCCGTTCCCGTGCCAGTGAATATCACATAAAATGTTCCTCACTGCCCCATGTGAAAAGTGGAAAGACAGGAGTCTCGACAAACAACGGCCCCTCAGGCATACTGTGCAAAATGCCACCGCCAGAATGTCACCACAAAAGTCCTCCACGAAAAATACAGTTCATCCTTGATGGAAGTGGCAGTCACTTTCCCAACCAGATGTTCACCTACAAAGTCTATAACATTCTGTAGTATATGTTATACTGACATTTTATAGTATGTTATATTGTATAATATATGCTATATTGACATTCACTGCTATACAGTATATTGACATTCTATAATATGTTATATTGAAATTTTATTATATATACTATACAAAAATTATAAATATGTTTTATTGACATTCTAAAATATATGTGATATTGACATTATAATATATATGTGATATTGACATTATAATATATATGTGATATTGACATTATAATATATATGTGATATTGACATTATAATATATATGTGATATTGACATTATAATATATATGTGATATTGACATTCTACATTATATGCTATATTGATATTCAATAACATATGATATACAAACATATAATATGATCTATTGACATTCAAAACAATGTTTCCCGTAGTGAATTTGTATAACGGAGACACAAACACAAGATTGCACAATTTATTGCCTGGCATATTTCACTGCATCTCGTCAGGTACATACTGCAGAATTCACACAACATAAAATAACTAGATAAATCCTTCAAGCTGAAATATACACATATTCGCACAGTAATGTCAATTGTCTACCACGGTAATTTTAAACTGACTAACATGTATTTCTGTTTGCACACAACTGGCTAGTGTAGATTGATCATTATCGCTCCTGCGAACTTTAAGAAGCGAATATTTTGTGTGTTAACCAACACGCGAAAGGCACTGTCTTTATCAATCACATGACAGGCTTTCCAGCATTTACCTAGCAATTAATGAAGCGGGAAGCTTTCGGTGTGACGGCCCAACTAGGCTCCCATCGCCTATGTGTAGTATCTTGTCGATCCATTGAGGTATGTGTTAAGTAACTCTTTTGTTCAACTGCCGCTCTGTTCTGCCGATGTATGTAGACTGGCACCTACATGTGAATTGGTAAATTCAATTGCTTTTGACGGTACAGAGGAATTATTGATATGCATACATCCTATACCATAAGTTATACATACAGTATATACCGCATGATAACATGCATTGTAAAATCTACGATATGCAGGAGGTCTGTACTGTAAGCTATACAGACTAGCATATCCATAGACATAGCCTTAGTGGAGCTCGGCCTTTTGGCAAAGATGATCACATGACATACAGGGACGTGGGGACCTAATTGGGCAGCTCCGGCCCCTGGGGGACCCACGAGCCCTTAGAAAAATATATAGGAGGCCAGCATGGCCGAATGGATAACAGCACTCGTTCTCAAACATACAGTGTGTTGATGCCAAGGTAGCGGGTTCAACCCCATACACCGGCCAGTTGGACTAAGATGTTGACTTCTCGTCCTTGACTTGGGGACGTAAGTTACAAGTACCTCTGAAGTAGGAGTGGCTTCGCCTGATGGCGAGGGACACTGGTAATATGTTACACAAAAATAGCCATTATATAAGACACACACACATGCGCGCACACACACACACACACATATATATATATATATATATATATATATATATATATATATATATATATATATATATATATATATATACATGTGTGTGTGTGTATGTGTGTGTGGCAAATACAGCAATGTCTAATACCCCACTGTCCCACTGACAGCAGACCAGCTAGATTAAGCGCAAATGTGTTAAACCCCTTAGCTACGTCACCAAACATAACATACATTTTTAAACAATGGTTCAATCTCTCCAAACAGGCCACATGCTCGCAGGAAGGGCCAGGTGCCACCAAATGTACATGTAACATTGGGTGGCATGGGGATGGGTTCAGCTGTCTGCCAAACCAACCTTGTGACAGCCACCCCGATTGCCATCCGTCTGCTGTTTGTCAGGACTTAGAACCTGGCCAGGTTGGTCTGGTTTTATTTTTCTTTGATTTGTGAGATAAAATGACACCATTTTCACAGTGTCTTTGGTTAACACACACACACAAGCGCGCGCGCACACACACACACACACGCGCGCGCAAGCACACACGCAAGCATACTCTCACGCACGTATGCACACACGCTGAAAGGCAAACACTCATACACACACACAATCTGTGTGTGTGTGTGTTTCCCTCTGCCTTTATGTGTCTCCTCTCTATTTTCATCTTTCACGCTCACTTTCTCTCACTGGCTCTGACCGTTTCTCTGTCTAGTTTAGTTTAGTTAAGTCGATGAATCAACATCACGGCACACGGGTGTAGCCCATAAGTGCTCCGTTCTTCTCCTAACTAAAACCTGAGTTTGGAGAAACTCAGCTCAGTGCACTAACTCCGTAGCATGGCGAGGATCCTGAAATACTCTGGGTAGATTTTTAACTCAAAATTTTGCCCGGGCAGCGCCGTTAGGCTACTCTTTTTCGATTTCCAACTGCCAAGGGATTTTTTTACGTGCGCAACTATACACAGGCGTCCGATCTCACTACCCAGAGACCAGGGGAAATGTTATTACTGGAAGTCCAGGTGGATTTTTTAAATAAATCCCAGTCCTCACCGGGGCCTGAACCCGGGACCTCCAGCACTCGAGGCGGACACCATACCTCGAGACCACTCAGCCCCTTAACAAAACTACTCAACAAACACAATTCCTAACAACACGCTAGTAGCGGCACAACTTGTCACTGTGCTACTGAAACCAAAGAGCCAGGTCCAGACTTGATGACCATGGTTCTCTGTCTATCTCCTTCTAACTCAATATATTTCTCTATTAATCTCTTCCTGTATATGTACTTCTCTTATTTTCCTCTTTTCTTGGTCTCTCTCGATTTCTTTCCCTGCCTGTGCCTTTCTGGCTGTCCATCTCTCTAAATGTATCTCTATTCCACTTCGTTTCTATCTCTCTTTGTTGTTCTCTCTCTCTCTGTCTCTTTTTCTGTCCATCTCTCTCTCACTCTCTCTCTGTCTCACACTCTCTCTCTCTCTGCTTATGTCTTTATTTTGCTCTCCTCTTTCCCTCTCTGTCTCTTTCTTGCTCTATGCCTCTGTCTGCCTGTCTCTGTCTCTCTGTTTTTCAGATTTAAAGACTAGATTAATGAGATGAGACAATAATAAACCAGGCTAGGTGCAAGACTAGTAAAAGACCTGGTACAGGAATCCTGCTAGGAAACAAACATAGCGCCAGTCAGCAGAAACATCTTACAGATCAGCGCAGACACATACACAACCAGTGCAGCACTCAAACATAGTGTTTTTTATGTAAACTGAGGGAGACTGATTGCCATTTTGCTTGCCAGGAGTGTAGTATGTTTGTCTTTTATTAACAATAGCTCATCTGAAATCTTTGATTCAGTACCGGTGTGTGTGTAATACTGGTTACAGCGGGAACGGACTGGAGTGTAAACTGGTAGATCTGTGTCTTGAACTCAATGGAAACTGCCACCCAGAAGTGAGTAGATCGTGAATTAATTACACATTATAATATCGATGTGTTATAATTGTTACAAAAGTCAGACAAACAAGCAGGCAGATTGGAAAACAGGATATAAACGGGCAAGCTTACGGACCAGGTACGAGAAGTCAGGCAAGCTGACAGGCTAGTAAGTAGATCAACTAATGAACGCATCACGTGACTAGCAAGCTAGGCCAAGCAAAGACACATATATACAAGTGAACTTTTCAATCACACTGTTTTCAATGAACAATAAATGGAGCTAGAAACAACAAGCGAGTATTTCTTCTTATAATATGCCCAAGCGCCTTTGAGGCGATTTGGTGATACCAAGTGATGTACCTTTCTAATGTTCAAGGTCAGAGTGATAAAATCAGCGTGCTGTTGTGGCAGGCTTTATGAAAGTTCATTGGTTCTATTTATCTATGTATAGGCCTTCATTCCTGTCAGCTTTGGCTGTATGCTGACCTTAACGCCTACACTTTGCAATTGTCAATACCTATGGCATTTAAAAGGTGTGCAATTTGCTCTTGCAAGACTGGTTTGGGGTAAACAGTCAGACACTGCTGGCCGTTATTGATAGAAAGAAGATAGTGTACTAAGAAACAAGAAAAGAACAACTCGAAACACTATCAGTGAGCTGAAACAAGCTTGTAAGCGATGAACAAAAGGCTGCCAGGCAGTGTGCAAACGAATATTTGATCAAGTTATACGAGTGCATTAAAAATGCAGTGATAAGAGAAACATCAGAGACTGTACAAATGGATAAATAATCCGATAACATCAGGATATGTATGAATGGATAAATAATCAATTAATTTAAAAAAATGTGCCACTGAAAACTTTAACTAGGGATTTCATCACTGATATGAAACAACAGATGGATAGATGGGTAGAGTACTATTTGTAGCTTTACTTAAGTGAGACAAACTGGTGGATGATTCCCTTAACGCCAAAGAGGCACTCCCTACACTTGACCATCCTATCATAACAGAAGTTAAGTGTGCTTTAAATAAACTTGCATCTGATAAAGCTCCAGGTAAAAATGGGATTCGAATAGAGCCGTGGTTCTCAACCGGTGGGGAATTTTAGGGTTTGATATTGTTTTTCCCTTCATACTTTACGGTTCTGTACGCCTCACCCTTCTAAAATTCATTTTATAAAGTAAGTAGACCCACAAATCACGTTTTATGTGGACGTCTAGACTTGTTTTGGTATGTGCTTCCATTTTTACGTATACTGTGTAGGGGCAGGAGCGGGAGGGGGGATTTTAGGTAGGAAATACAAAAGGGGGGGGGGGGGAATGACGTTGTGAAATATGGTGAAGGGGGGCACGGGCCAAATTTTTATGTAGGAAATAAGAATGGGGGGAGGGGGGGGAATGACGTTCTGAAAATATGGTGAAGGGGGGCACGGGTCAAAATAGGTTGAGAACCACTGGAATAGAGGTAATCAAGAGTAGGTAAGACACACTCACTCTACAGATCCACCAGCTAGTAGAGCTATGCTGGCGAGGACAGGTCCCGCATGATTTCAAAGATGTAATTCATATCTCTGTTTAAGAACCACGTGGATCGGAGTGGCTGTAACAACTATAGGGGTATCTCATTTCTAGGTATCTTTGGGAAAATATTTACTAACATTTTTCTACGGATAATTTAAGTCCTAGGAGATTAAGTCCTTTAACCTTGCATTACAATGTATCCTTCTATGGAACCGCTCTGCCATTATTATGATATTTTCATTGCGACAGCTGCAAGAAAAATAGGGTGAACAGAATTAACCAGTGTTTATTACTTTCATTGATCTCAAAAACGCATTTGATTTGGTCAGTCGTGAGGGTCTGTACAAGGCGCTAAAGTATATTGGCTACCCGCCAACTCTTCTGTCCATCGTGGAATCGTTCCACACAGGCATGAAGGGTATAATCAAGTTATAAGATGAATTTGAAATAAATACTAGAATTAAGCAAGGCTGTGTATCGTGTACCGTTTCCCGCCCTCTTTGGAAAATATGTTTCATTTCTATTGAAATGTACCGTTCGTGATCAGTATTGTGGTACATACATTCAGTCACAAAGATGGCGGCCTTTACAATGCTCAGAGATTGGAGGCAAGACCACACTTTGGTTAATAATGTTCAGGGAGTTGCTTTTTGCAGATGGTGTTGCAATTACTACCATTACACCTACTATCTGCATTCTATGATGCCTGTTATGAATTCGGTTTAACAGTTCACAAACAAAATACAGATTATGACGCAAGGTGCAAACGTGGTACCATCAATCTTTATTGACGACGCAGAGATAGTGATAGTTCACCACTTCACATGACTAGTATCGGAAGTAGACAATACATTATAACTAGATGAAATCAACATCATGATTGGTAAGGCAGGCAGCAACAACAATCAACAGGTTAACACAAAGAGTCTACAAGAACATCAATCTTACTGCCAGAGCAAAAGTCCTGGTCATTGAAGCCTGTGTTCTTATCACTCTTCTCTGTGACAGTGAAACCTGGTCAACTTACTCACACCAAGAAAACGTTCAAACATCTTTCATATGCTGTGTCTGCAAAGCATATTTGTTATTAAGTGGCAAGGTAATATCCCCTATACCGAAGTATTTTAGAGATCGGATGGTGTGACGGTTTATTCCATGTTCAGCTTTTGTAGACTTAGATGATAGGACACATTAGAAGGATAGTCTGTTCAGTCACTTTCGATACCGCCATGGATTGCAGTCATGTCTGTTTGAAGTACAACTATCGTCTGTCATGGCGACTACATGCCACTCAGGCAGTCAGCTTGCACCTCAGACATGCTGGTATTTGCCCTTATCTGAGAAGACTGAGAAATGAGTACAACGTTGCACACACCTTACAAGGAGATCCACGTGTCGCGAAATACAGGTGAAAATCCGAAATCTGAAGCACTCAATAAATATATAAAATGAAAAATAAAATAAAATAAAATACACACGAACGCGTACAATACGACACACAGACTGAGAAATGAGAACTGATGCTTGCTTGTGTTTGCTGGCTGTGAACTCCAGCGTGAAGTCCTGTATGCCGGATGAATACATCCTGTTGTCCAACATCAATGTGATGTCATACCGGACCTGAGGTTTGCGTGAGTATCCGTTGTCCCATGTCTGGCTTATTGGTGTGCAGACTGGTGATTCCTCGCCATGAAGGCAGATACTTTCCGGCTTCGGAGGAATCATCGATCCTACTGATGTTAGCCAGGTCCCCGAAGGGACCTGTTGCCCAGGACGCTCGGAGTGGACTGTCAGCAGGTCTTGGTTAGTATAGATCCAGGCCCTGGTGCCTTGGAAACACCTCTGCGTCCCATGAGAACTGATAATACTACCCAAAAGATTGGGGAGACGTGGATCTCATGAGAGACAAGGCTCCTTCCTTATAAGTATTTCCAGCCTGATGCTGGGGATCATACATACATTGCAGTACACACAAAACTGTAAGAAACTGTAAAAGTAATGTGCCCTTTGTTCGAAGATTGTCCGCTATTAAATAATTATGCAATCACCATCTGTAAAATATCTTTCTCTGCAGCAAGCAAGTAGATAATCAGCTGTTCTGAGACAACACAGAGGCACATTATGGGCAGTCACAAATATAATGATGACAGACAGATAACAGTGAGATGATGACAGATAGATAACAGTGACATGATGACAGATAGATAACAGTGAGATGATGACAGATAGATAACAGTGACATGATTACAGATAGATAACAGTGAGATGATGACAGATATATAACAGTGACATGATGACAGATAGATAACAGTGACATGATGACAGATAGATAACAGTGACATGATGACAGATATATAACAGTGACATGATGACAGATAGATAACAGTGACATGATGACAGATAGATAACAGTGACATGATGACAGATAGATAACAGTGAGATGATGACAGATAGATAACAGTGACATGATGACAGATAGATAACAGTGAGATGATGACAGATAGATAACAGTGAGATGATTGCCACTCATTTATCATCATCATGTGGCAGCTTGCTGGCAAAATGTCGCCCCAATCACGTCCAGCCTCTTCTTCCAGGAGCCATGCCTTCCATTATTGTTCTGTCTAAACCACTATCACCTTCCAGGAGCCATGCCTTCCATTATTGTTCTGTCTAAACCACTGTCACCTTCCATCATTGTTCTGTCTAAACCACTGTCCCCTTCCATCATTGTTCTGTCTAAACCACTGTCCCCTTTCATCATTGTTCTGTCTAAACCACTGTCCCCTTTCACCATTGTTCTGTCTAAACCACTGTCCCCTTTCATCATTGTTCTGTCTAAACCACTGTCCCCTTTCATCATTGTTCTGTCTAAACCACTGTCCCCTTCCATCATTGTTCTGTCTAAACCACTGCCCCCTTCCATCATTGTTTTGTCTAAACCACTGTCACCTTTACAATGGCCGGGGTATTTCAGTCTCTATGTCTTGATGTCGTTTATGAAACAATTCTCTCTTTTAAGCTCAAAGAAATATATTCAATAAAGACACGCCAATGTTTATTGGCACATGTTAATATATGGTGTCATTATTCTGTGGGTGTGTGGTCTGGAGCAGACATCAGTCGTCATGGCTCCAATCGACTTTGTGAATCGATATTTGGATGAAGTTGGTGTTAAATATACTATGTATGGCCCAGCTGTTTAAACTCTCCACATACATCTTGTTCTGTCTTCCTCTGTCTGTTCTGCCTACTTTTACCTCACATCAGATTAATTTCTCGTTTCCACCCCTTGTGTTGATAAACCCCATACTGTTTATTTGTCTTGTCTTCATGGTTTTGATAACTGGTTTTGTCACATCTTCAGCTCTCTTTTCCCCAGCATGTGTTTTCTATTCTGTTCATTTTAATCTCAAAAATCTTCTCAACAACTGCATCTCCGCTCCCGCCTGTTTCCTGACTGTTCCGTGACTCACTGTCCAGCAATAGAATCCTCCCATAAGAAGTGAGCGATATTTGTGTACACGTCATGACGTGTCTGTTTGTCATGCTGTTACTCCTGTTAGTGACAGATCTTTGGATGTGTCACATCACCCCCCGGATGTTACTGTAAAGCTTATTACCTCTACGATGTTTACACATTTACTGTACATATAGCGCTTTGGGATGTACTTTCCCAAAAACTTCTATACATTCAGTTCTACAAAAGTTTGATGATAATCCCTCACTTCTGTTCGCTACCAACTCCACTTGTCTAAAATGGCTTGCAGTCTACAATCAGACGACTATTAAAACTGGGTCATTGGTGTATCTTAGAATATTGACATTTGGAGACAGGGTGGCATATATTTCATACTTCCGTCTAGGAACAGTGCGCATCTTGGTGTGTCCCTAGCGCGATGTTGTTGATTCTGGTTAAGCCAGTGAATCAGTTAGTGATCCTGTGACATATATGATTGTGTGACAGTTATTCTTATGTGACATTTATTATTATGTGACAAGTATGTTTAAATGACATATTCATATGATTGCGTTACTTTATGATCATGTAATATGTATGATTATGTGACATATATGATTGTGTGACATATATGATTGTGTGACATATATGATTGCGTGAATTTACGATCATGTAATTAATATGTATGATTATGCGACATATATGTTAATGCGACACATATAATTATTTTGAATAACGAAGACACAAACAGTAGATTACACGATGTATTGTTTGGCATATTTCGCTGCATCTCGTCAGGTAGACACTGCAGAATTCACCTAATATAAAGTAAATAACTAGATACATTCTTCAAGCTGAAATATGCCAGGCAATAAATCGTGCAATATATAGTTTGTCTTCATTATTCAAATTCACTACGGGCAAATAATTGTTTTGTACATATGATTATGTGATATATATGACGATATAAAAAGTATAATTATATGTCATATATATATAATGTTTTTGCGTATCCTTTACAGGACTTAGCTGTCAACAGCAGCATCTTTCAGCTGTCTGTTGATCTCTTGGCAAGATTACGCTCAGTAGTTTGCCATTGCTTTCTGAGCGGCCGGCTCAGTATCCGCAAGTCACGAGCGGGGGTCGAACCACCTCAGTTCTCGCTCCGCTGCGAGACTCTGCGTGATAAACGGGATTACAGAGAGAAAGTGTTGTAACCCCACAGCCAGAGAGACCGGCATGTCATATATGGTTATGTGATATATATTTTGTATTTTCTCCTAGGCACAGTGCACGTTCATAAAAGAAGGCGAAAGAAACTGTACTTGTCCTGAATTTATGGTAGGTGATGGTATCACATGTAGGCAGAGGACGATAGCAGAAGAGATTCTGGAACACCCAGAACTGGACAGACTCACTAGGATAATGGAGGTCAGTGAATAAATTAAAGATGAACATAGTTGAGAGATGCCAGAAAGGTCTGTGAATATATTACAGATTAACATTGTTGAGAGATGTGAGACAGTCCAGTAAATATATTACAGATTAACACAGTATGAGAGATGTGAGAAAGTTCAGTGAATATATTACAGATTAACATAGTTGAGAGATGTAAGAAAGGTCAGTGAATATATTACAGATTAACATAGTTGAGAGATGTAAGAAAGGTCAGTGAATATATTACAGATTAACATAGTTGAGAGATGTAAGAAAGGTCAGTGAATATGTTAGAGATTAACATAGTTGAGAGATGTGATGAGAACAGTCAGTAAATAGATTAAAGATTAATATACATGAGAGATCTGAGAAAGATCAGTGAATAGAGTAAATATTCACATAGTTTAGAGATTTGATGAAGATAATAGAACACATACATAAGAATTACAAAGTTAAAAAAATCTGATGAAGGTCAGTACATTCATCAACACTAACAAAGCTCAGAGATCAGATGATTGCCGGTAAAATGATTCAACACTAACAACAATGAAAGGTCTAATGAATGCAGTATAGTTCAAGCATATGATAACAGCTTCCCTCAGCCATATATGTGTATGGCTTGATGCGTTCAGTTAACATAAATCTCCCAAGCTGGCGTTCTTTCCAGTGGGTTCTTGTTGAAGCAGCCTTCCTGTAAGAGTTCAAGAACACGAAGATTCCTTACAGTGTATCTCCGTACGACTGAAAGCTCTTTTCTCCCAGATTGCTGTGTCTCTGCCCAACATTTTCGTGTGTTGTACGCGTATCTAGGAATCGCCCATCTAAATTATTAATTTATTTGTCCACAGTGAGAATCAACATATACCCAGGAGCCTAGTAATAACTATTCAAATATACTAGAAGGGAAAACCTCCGATGTCCAATGATTATGTTGTCACAGAATGCCCTTACAAAATGGTTGACTCTAGGATGCCATGTGCTCTATGTCTTTCCATCAAATACACGTGGCTGCTACTAGCAGTATTAAATTATTACTACCAGCACATGTGTGGCTCTTCCTAGCATCGATACAATTCTTATAAGCAGCATCTTATCACACTACACAAAGCTAACTGTAACTACAGTCTATATACGTCAAAAGTAATAGATATACCGAACGCTGAACGTTGGGCGGCGCTTACCAAACCCGACACCCCACACTGTGCCAACGGCTTCGGGTGGAAGAGCGCAATTGGGAGGGTGCAACCTACAGACAAAATATCATGGAATGGCTGACCAGGACCTAAGCCTTTGTTGGCAGCTGGTCTAGGATAGGCGGACAGTTTGAACATTGCTTTCCTGATCCAGCAGCTTCTGCAGCTTGTCGTGTTCCCGATGTATAGGTGTTACCTTTCCTCTGGAGTGAACTAGGCAGGCCGAGAGAGGGATCATGCTGCATGGGCAACACATGGTCTCTATATTTTAGCCCAGGTTTTGTGCTATGGAGAGGTATAACTCCATCCCTAGTGTAAGTAGCTTTTATATGCGATGTCTACAAAGAATACTTGGTATTAAGTGGCATGACAAAATCACAAATACTGAAGTATTGGAAAGATCAGGTTGTGTGACGATTTATTCCATGCTCAGTCTTCGTAAACTTAAATGGATAGGACACGTTAGGAGGATGGATGATGGTAGAATACCAAAGGACATATTTTATGGTGAATTACAGATGGTTAGGAGATCTCAGGGTCGGCCTCTAGTACGATACAAAGATGTGTGTAAGCGGGACATGATTGATACAGGCATTGATAATGCACATTGGGAGCAAGTCGCAGCTGAACGTGTTGCATGGAGGACAACTATTTGAAGTGGAATAAAGGCAAAGGAGAAAATTATTGTATATAAAGCATGTGAGACGTAAGATGGTGCATGATGGTGGAAATTACCATGTTTTCACATGCAACCACTGTGGACGAACATTTACAGTGCGAATTGTCCTTATCAGCCACATTCGCTACCGCCATGGGTTGTAGTTATTATGCCTTATTTGAAGCACAATGTACCAAACTATCATCTGTCAAGACGGCAAGGTGCCAATGAATAGATATGGGATTAGAGGAGAAGCTAATAGATGTGCATGTTGTCATGGCATACAAGTGAAACATAATAGAGTTTAGTATATGGTTTCAAATAATTTAAAATACCTTATGGACACCGCACACTTAACACTCAAAACCATCAAAACTGTAAATCAAGATTTCTTACCCCTATTTTTCTACATAAATAAATATTACTCCCAATGTTTACTTAGATGGAGTAAGATACCACAAGGCTATCACTTTTTCTGTCCACTACAGTTATTGAAATGATTTGAAATCTAGACAGGAAATTCCTTGACTTCCTGGATGTTGTTATGATTACTCACCCATTTCGTGAATCATGGAGGTCACAGGATATTGCCTAGTAACGTAGTAACTATTATGATACTTTCTATGAGCAAGCTGGTATTATCCCTGGCTTTCCAGTCACAATTTGACGACAGGACCAACAGCGGCATATGCCTATGTGTGGAAATATGTTTTAATCCACTACCGCCAAGTTCAAACCTATTCGATAGACTGTGTCTATCGGCAAAGGCTACTTCATGATCTAAGGAATCGTGTTATTTTCCTTGCCAGTAGAATGTTGAGTTACTCTCTTTCACAATTCCCAACCACTGCTACACATTCGTGTGTGTGTGTGTTCTTTCCTCAGATTATGAATGATTCCAACAACATTCTAGATGTGGTAGATGTAAGCCATACATGATTTGTGCCCTTTCCTCAGATTGGGAATGATTACAACAACATACTAGATGTGGTAGATACAAGCCAGACATTTGTTGTATTCTTTCCTCAGATTTTGAACGCCTCCAACAACATACTAGATGTGGTAAATTCCAGCTACACATTTTTCGCCCCAGATCATCGTTCGTTTCTGAGGAAATTTAGAAATCATAAGAAGAGCCTTGACTACTGGAGTCAGGAAGAAAATGCCTTGTCTTTTCTGAAGTAGGTTAATGCTGGTGTTCTGGTTAAATATGAAAAACATAATGCAGGCCAAGACATTTGATGCAATATGAACATTAGAATATGGGTTTAGTCTGATTAAATATGGACATTAGCATGTGGGTTTAGTCTGATTAAATATTGACGTTAGAATGTGGGTTTAGTCTGACTAAATATGGACATTAGAATGTGGGTTTAGTCTAATTAAATATTGACATTAGAATGTGGGTTTAGTCTGATTAAATATGGACATTAGAATGTGGGTTTAGTCTGATTAAATATTGACATTAGAATGTGGGTTTAGTCTGATGCAATATGAACATTAGAATATGGGTTTAGTCTGATTGATTGATTGATTGATTGATTGATTGATTTAGGAACCGACATCACAGCATTCAGGACATTCCCATAAGCGCTCCGTCCCCATCCTCAGCAGCCAGCGAAGAGTTCCAACACTAATAGTTCCAGTAGCAATCTGATTATATGTCCGTCTCGCCTTTCCTCCGAGCGCCGAGCGTCTGCCAGATCCCCTCGTCACACCTCGTTGTCTCATTCTTACCAGACCATGGTGCTCCATCTACTCCGCCGAGGTGTACACGTGCTCCCACAAGGCCGCAACCACGTCTGCCCTGTCATGCATCAATACTCCACCAAATTTTACAGAGCCAGCCAATCTGTCCGCCTGTTCATTCCCCAGCACACCGGCATGCCCAGGAGAAAAGATCCAGGTGATGCTTACTACCCGTGACCTCCGAAGCGAAGCAAGCCACTCTGCACGAAGCCTACCTGTTCTCACCCTTCTCAGCATGCTTTCTGAGTCAGTTACAATCACAATGTGTGTATGTATCGTGTTTTCTATCCAGCGGAAAGCTGCACTGACCGCCTCCACCTCCATTCTTAAGCTAGATGTAGTGTTATCATACGCCAGGCTCTCCTGCACCAAACGCCGACCATTAGTTTTTGCCAAGAACCCCCAGGCACTTCTCCTACCTCTCAACACTGACCCATCCGTGTAGATAATCACATCACCCGGGCGAGAATTTTCCTGAATTAGAAGCTGAATTTCCACTTCCGTGGCCCCTGCTGGCCACTCCCTGCACTCCCGGCTCAATGTTATTACAACTCTGCACAAGTCTGACTGCACGGCTGGCACTCTGACCCACTCCTCTCCTCGCCTGATGTTCTCCAAGGGGCACATCTGTCTGATCGTATCCTCCGCCTGAGCCATCCATGATTTCCCTCTTATCAGTCTCTGACCCTTAACTACGTCCAGCGCCTCATGCAACGGGTGATTGGTGTCTGCAGCTACTCTGAGGTATGCCTTCGCTTGCATCACCTTGTGCCTACTAGCAACAGTAGGCAGACCAAGAATGTAACGCATACACACTACTGGAGTGTCTCTGGTGCATCCCAGAATGACCCGCATCGCTTCATTCTGTATGCGCTCTAATTTCACCAGCTGACTCTTTGAGACAGTAAGCATTCCTAGTCCATAATCAATCACTGAGAGGATCAAGTGCTGGTATAGTGTGAAGAGCATTCTCTGCTCTGTGTCCATTGCAGCCATAGTTTTAAGTGCATTGAGTCCCTTTTGAGATCTTGTCACAACGGTCTCCACATGGTCCTTGAAGGACAGACTCCTGTCAAATGTGATTCCCAGATACTTCAGTTTGTTCTCTCTGTTGACGCTTCTACCATCTATCGTGAGGCTTGGGGTATCATCTCTCACAATCCTGTTGTCCAGAGAGCACCACAACACCGCCGCCTTTTCTGGGTTGATGACAGCACTCATTTCAGTGCACCAGTCAATCACTTTGTCCAATGTCACCTGTAGCTCCTGGGCTGTTTGATCCCTATTTCTCCCCTGCCTGTATGCAAGAATATCATTTGCAAATGTTAGAATCCTTCCAACCCTTGGTGCTTCTAGGTATGCAATCTTGCTCGTATACACATTAAAGAGCACCGGTGAGATTGCAGATCCCTGTGGCAGTCCCGGGGTTAAAATATGTGGCTCTGAGGCCCATGCGCCTAGACGGAGAGCAACTTGACGAGAATGCAGGACGGCTGCTATCCAGTTCACCAACCAGGGAGTGACCCCCTTCTCCATAAGTGCGGTCATCAAAATATCATAGCGAACTCTATTGTACGCATCTTCGAGATCAAGCGCTGCCGCCATCGTTTCCTGTCTACTCTGGAACCCCTCATAAACGTCAAAGGCAAAGGTGGCTGCATTTGACCAGGTATCTTTTCCTGGCCTGTAGCTCCCCAGGCCTCTTGGAAGAAGCTTCCCCCTTTCCAAAAAATCCTGCAGCTTAACAGCGACTATCTTCTCTAAAACCTTCCCAAATGTATTTTGAAGGGTGAAGATCCTAAAGCCGCCAAGCTTTGAATGATCCTTGTATGGTTTTGGGAGAGGGATGAGATAGCTATGCAGCCAATCCCGCGGTACTGACGCTGTCCTAATGCTCTGATTAAAGCAGCCGGTCATCTCCTTCAGGTCTAAATCGCTCAAAGCCTTCATGTGGCCATACCTGACACCATCAGGCCCTGGTGCCGTGTCTTTTGCCTTCTGCAAAATATGTTTAGCATCTTCAAACAGTATGATGTCTTCGTAAGGCATATTCTCTATTGTGCCAGATAATTCCACTCTAACTGCTTCCCTGGTATCCGCATCACTATGATTGGTCTGCTCTAAAAATCTCTGGAGAAATGCCTCCCCTTTCTCCTTGTCTGTTGTCAAGCGTACCCCATCCTCTTTATAAATTGTTCCCACTGTCATAGGCCGATCTTTTCTTTGCATTTGTCTGTACAGTTTCCAGAATTTATGCAGTGTTTTATCACCTCCAATCTCCTTCATAAAACATTCCCATTTTACTTTCTTGGCCTCTGCAGCACATCGCTTGAAAGCCTCCACCTTGTCTTTCTTGTCATTTTCCGCTATGTCCACTTCCTCTCGTGAGCTTAGGGGTGTCTGTCGCAATTTCCTTAGCTGCTTCACTGCAGCTCTCTTTGCTTTCCACGCATTGTCTACTTCTGGGGTCCACCATGGGGGCTGCAAAAAATGAGTTTTAACAGTCCTGTTGCATGCCCCATGTCTGAGGCGTCCAAGAAGGCTGTCGCTCCGCTCATACCGAAAGGTCTTGCGCGCTCTCCCAGCCTTAACTTTCCTGGATTTAGAGATCAGGACTGAGCATGGCATGTGATCACTCCCATGGTCATTCAAAACAGTCCACCTTACATCAAGGACTGATGACTGGGAGACAAGTGCCAAATCAATAGCAGTATCTGCATCGCCAGGCCTCATTGCCATTCTAGTCGGCCTACCATCATTTATGCAGACCACCTCGGAGTCCACCATGGCATCCGCAAGTGCAATTCCTTGTCGATTTTCTCCACTACTGTCCCAATCTCTGTTTCTTGCATTGAAGTCTCCACATATGAGTAGCCTATCACCCGGTAAGTCCTCTAATTCCTTAAGCCAGTCCCATTGTTCCTTTCTGACAAAACAGTCAAATGTGGCATATACATTTATGATGTTCCAACTTAAGCCACCAATCTCCATTTGTATACCCTGGACCTCTCTTGCACTGTGATTTCACTGGCTCAAGTCAAGTGCCACATGCTTTACTCCTTTCTTCACCAGCAGACCTTGCCCATGTCTCTTCTGCCCAGTGGGGTTTATATAACTGGCTTAACCAGGGTAATGGTATTTATCTGTATAAAACTCCTGGAGAAGGAGAACATCAAAATCATATATTAGCCTCTCCAATACAGGACCTCTCTGTCTGGCACTACGACAGTTCCAGTATCCCACTCTTACATTGTTGAAACCTAGTCTCTCCACTTTTCGTCTTGTTCTCCTGGCGCCTGCCCTCCTATTTCTATGCCTTCTTCTCACACCATTTCCTCGCCTTCTCTTCCTCACCCTCTCTTCGCTAGCCGCTGAAAGATGTGTCAAGCGCAGAGCACGTGCTCCGTAGTTTAGTCTGATTAAATATAAACATTAGAATGTGGGTTTAGTCTGATTAAATATTGACATTAGAATGTGGGTTTAGTCTGATTAAATATGGACATTAGAATGTGGGTTTAGTCTGATTAAATATTGACATTAGAATGTGGGTTTAGTCTGATTAAATATGGACATTAGAACGTGTAGCATGCGACCTAGAGAAATTGTTAGCAAACTGGACTGGTAATGTCATGAGCACATTCGGGCGCGTGTCCGACGCCTAGGCTCGTCGCTTGTCAAAGTGATGGAAAGATTGGCCAACTATTCCTCCTGGCTCTCAGGTCTACAACATGTGATGACTATCACATCACATACCCATAGCAGGACATTGCTTCGCGACAATTTAACGCAAATACAATAGCATGCATTTCTAGTATTCTGATTAAACATGAACAACATAATGTTGGGCTGATTGTCTGATTAAACATGAACAACATAATGTTGGGCTGATTGTCTGATTAAACATGAACAACATAATGTTGGGCTGATTGTCTGATTAAACATGAACAACATAATGTTGGGCTGATTGTCTGATTAAACATGAACAACATAATGTTGGGCTGATTGTCTGATTAAACATGAACAACATAATGTTGGTTTAATTGTCTGATTAAACGTGAACAAAATAATGTTGGTCTAACTGTCTCATTAAATATGACCAATATAAGATAAGCCTTGTAGTCTAATTAAACATGTACAATATTATATAGGTCAGGTGGTCTGATTGAAAATGAACAACATTATGATGGTCTAGTGTTATGATTAAATATGACCAACTATATGTAAGACCACATATATACAACATTAGTTCTAGTTGTTCGATTACATATGCACAACATTATATAGGCCTAGTTAACTGACTATACATGCAGAACACTGGATAGTTCTAGTTGTCTGATTACATATGTACAACATTATATAGATCTAGATTTCTGATTACATATGTACAACATTATATAGATCTAAATTTCTGATTACAAATGCGCAGTATTATATAGGTCGAGTTGTCTGTAGGTCAGCATGGCCAAATGGATAAAAACGCCTATTCTTGAACATCCGGTGTGATGATGGCGAGATATGTTGCTCAACTCCTACACCGGACAGCTGGACTAAAATGTTGACCTGTCGTCCTTGACTTGGGGACGTAAATTACAAGTAACTCTGAAGTCTGAGTAGCTAATCCACACGCATAATTCGGTCCAGCACTACTAGAAGAAGTTTGTATGGACTACACATGAGTTCAAGGCGAGCGAGCGCTAAAACAATATATAGGATAGGTCTGGTTGTCTTATTACAAATGTGCAATATTATATACAGATATGTCGGGTGTATACTGTAGAGTTATATATCATATGGTGTGAGTAAATGAATAATACTGTGTCTGAAATACTTATCACGATTAATCATACTTATTGTTCGAATGTTGAGCGTGTGGGTTAGCCCCACTGTAATCTCAAATTTAAAACGGACATTTTGGATTACACAAAACTGACTGGAACCGCCTAATTGCTAACGCCCCACTATATTTGGCAATCATTTATTGTTCGTCAAATGCAGAATACGAACACGCGTTTCCTTTGTACACGTTATGAGCGTTGACTATTAGTTGAGACATCGCCGAGGGTCAAGTTCTATAGCCTGTCGACTGCACGTGGATTCCTGGAGACTGATTAACTCTCTTTTCCACCCACACTGGTATATGTTCTGCTACTCCATGCAGCGAAATATGCCAGGCAATAAACCATGCAATATATTGTTTCTGACTTCCTTATTTACATTCACTTACAGAGTACATTGTTCTGAAATTCTAGTACTTGATTGTGATACATTAGCAGCAGTTGTTAAGAGTTCAATTTGTTCTTGTAGATTTCACACAATCAACAATTCCTTCTCCACTGATGATCTGATGGCATTGGATGGTGTCGTCCAGAGCTACCCAACTCTCTATGACGGATACTCTTTACACATTGAGAATATCAAACAGGTAAAGAACTTCATACGAATGCATATTTTGTTTACTTCCGAGGTTTCCTTTTTTCCGTTATTTTTTTTTTTTTTTTTTTTGGGGGGGGGGGGGGGGGGGGGGGTTGCTCAAATCATTGTTTGGTCTACTTTGTCAAGTCTCCCAGGTGAGATACTCTCAAGTTTAAAATGTCTCATTATTATGATTATGACATACGAGTTGAAGTCAATAAACAAGTCACAAATGGCTGTAGAAAAAATAACTATATATGAAAATAACTTGAAACCAGTTTATTTTTATACATACATTGTCCCTTTATGTCCCAACATAATTTCCACCAACATTGATGTACTTATCCCATCGTTTCGTCAGTCCTCCCAAACTGGCTGCATATAACTGCGTGCTCTGTTTTCTAAACCACGTTTTCACTTCATATTCAACTTCGGCGTCATTCGCGAAATGTCTCCCGCCAAGGTGGGTTTTCAGTGGACCAAAAATGTGAACATCGCTAGGGGCTAAGTCTGGATTGCAAGGTGGATGTTCCAGAACTTCCCACCTTAGTCGGTTAATTTACTCCTGAGTTAATCGAGCCATATGTGTTCTGGCATTGTCATGAAGAAGCAACACTCCTCTAGTCAGCAGTCCTGGACGTTTTCTTCGAATTGCACCATGAAGCATCGATAGAACTTCACAGAACAATTCATAATTCACATTGTCACCTTTCTTCTGGAAATTGGTTAAAAGCACTTCTTGGCAATCTCAGAACACTGTCAGCATACCTTTCCTCAACAGGACCACAAGATCGGATTTCATCAACAATTTTAGAGCGTCCTTGAGAAAATTGTTCTACCCAGCTATGCACCGCTTTACGGCACAAACATTTGTCAGCATAAACAGGAAGCATTTCTTTATGAATGTCCTTTGCAGGCAGTCCTTTTGCCTACAAAAAAAAAAAAAAAATGAACAGCACGTTGCTCTTTGGTTGTACACTCCGTAAGTAAAGTTTCCATTTTGTTTATGCGCTGCGCATGCGCATAAGACACTAGCTCCACCTGACGAACGGGAATATGAAGTTCGATGTTGCTGTCACCTAATGACACCTGTAGAAAACACCAACTACATTTACCTGCCATTCCACAGAACTGTGTGACTTACTCATTGACTCGCCCTTGTAATATGCATTGCTGATGGTCTGTGTGCTGTTGTGTGAGAGTTTGTGCATCTGTTATCATGTATGGCACTAGCAAAGCACTGAATTAGTGTATGAGTGTATGTGTGCTTGACATTTCTAATGTTTTGAGATGGTGTGTGTATGTCACTTCTAATTTTCTGAGTGTGTGTGTATGTGTGTGTGTATGTGTGTGTGTGTGTGTGTGTGTGTGTGTGTGTGTGTGTGTGTGTGTGTGTGTTTGACACTTTTAATGTTTTGAGATGGTGTGTGTGTCACTTCTAATTTTCCGAGTATGTGTGTGTATGTGTGTGTATGTGTGTGTGTGTGTGTGTGTGTGTGTGTGTGTGTGTGTGAGTGTGTGTGTGTGTCACTTCTAATGTTTTGAGATGGTGTGTGTGTGTCACTTCTAATTTTCTGTGTGTGTGTGTATGTGTGTGTGTTTGTGTGTTTGGCACTTCTAATTTTCTGTGTGTGTGTGTATGTGTGTGTGTGTGTGTGTGTTTGGCACTTCTAATTTTCTGTGTGTGTGTGTATGTGTGTGTGTGTGTTTGGCACTTCTAATTTTCTGTGTGTGTGTGTATGTGTGTGTGTTTGTTTGGCACTTCTAATTTTCTGAGTGTGTGTGTAGAAAGAACAGATGGTTCAATCAAAAATGTGAAGAAGCAGTCATTAGGAAGAAGAATGCCAGACATGTATGGTTAAATGACATCAATAACATCCAAAAGGAAGAGCATTATAGAAATGAATGTAAAGAGGCTACAAAAATAGTCAGACAGCAGAAGCGAGAATATATGAGTAATATAATCAAAGATATGGAAACTAATCACCAGAAAAATGAATCCAGAAAATTTTTTAAAGAACTGAAGTCAATGAAACGAGGGCACCAACAAAACACATATGGTTTAAAAGACAAAAATGGGAATATGATAAATACCAATGAGGAAATGTGCAACACATGGAAAGAATATTTTATTGAATTACTAAATTGTGAAGCTCCAAGTAACATTTTCTCACAGGAAGAGGTTCTAACATGTGAACCACAAATTGAAGAACCTACATTTGAAGAAATCCTATATGTAATCACACGACTTAAAAACAATAAGGCAACTGGGACTGATGGAATTGCTGCTGAATTTATAAAGGCAGGTGGCCATGCATTACATCTAAAGCTATACGAACTAATAATAAAAATCTGGAGGACAGAAGAATTACCCCATGACTGGAAAGAGTCATTATTGATACCTATCTTTAAGAAAGGAGACAAGTTCCAATGTGGAAATTATAGATGAATATCACTACTGTCCACAAGCTATAAGATACTATCCGCAGTATTACTAAATAGACTAAAACCATATTCAGAAGACATATTAGGTGACTACCAGGCGGGTTTTAGACAAAACAGATCAACAATAGATCAGATATTTATCTTACGACAAATAGCCGAGAAACATTGGGAATATAAAAGAGATCTCCATAACATTTTTGTGGATTTTAAAAAGGCTTATGATAGTGTCCATAGGAATAGTCTATGGAATGCTATGCAGGAATTTGGAATACCAAGGAAGTTAATCAACATGACCAGACTATGCATGGAAGATACTTATAATATAGTAACATATAAAGGCAGGAAATCAGACCCCTTCCAAATAACATCTGGCTTGAAACAGGGTGATGCACTATCGCCACTACTCTTCAATCTGGCTCTAGAGAAAGTTGTAAGGAAGGTAAAGGAGGAATGTGATATTGGAGGAACATCCAAGCTGCTTGGTTATGCAGATGATATAGATATTATAGGGCAAAGTGAACAAAAGACATTGGAAATATTGACTCACTTAAAGGAAAAAGCCCAACAGATGGGGCTGGTTATCAACCAAGATAAGACAGAATATATGGTAATTTCAAGAGACGGAATGGCTAAAAACTCTGGCCACATACAAATAGATAATATGACCATTAAAAGAACGGAAACATACAAATACCTGGGTACAATCTTCAACTGCTCCAACATCATAAGGGAAGAAATAAAAACTAGAATCAACTCTGGAAATAAGATATACTATGCACTACAACATCTACTAAAATCAAAGGCGCTATCTCGTAACACCAAAATCACAATATACAAAACACTGATCAGACCAGTTGTGCTGTATGGCTCTGAAACCTGGAGTACAACGAAAGGAGACGAAGCCTTGTTACAAACCTTTGAGAACAAAATTTTAAGACGCATCTTTGGACCCATTAGGGATACACAAAGTGGAGAGTGGAAAAGAAGAAGTAACAAAGACATTTATGATCTGTTTAAGTCCCCGCTAATCACTGGTATCATGAAGGCTAATAGACTACAATGGCTGGGGCATATAGAAAGAATGGAAGATAATAGGGAAACAAAACTCGCTTACACTCAGGAAATAAATGACCGTAGACCCCGAGGTAGACCAAGAAGGCGGTGGAGAGATAATATACATACAGACCTACAAGCACTTGGAATCAACGACTGGCAAGAGAAGGTCCACCAGAGAGACAAATGGAGACGGATTGTATTTGCAGCAAAGAACCTCAATGGCTCGGAACGCTGAAGAAGAAGAAGAAGTGTGTGTATGTGTGTGTGTGTGTGACACTTTTAATGATATGAACGAGTGTGTGTATGTGCCACGATACTAATGTTCTGATGTACTAATGTACTAATGTACTAATGTACTAAAGTTCCACGCTAGGAAATTAAACCACTTCCACACAGTCTGCCTAAGGAAGCTACTGAAGATTAAATGGCAAGACAAGATTCCAGACACTGAAGTCCTAGAAAGAGCATCCATGCCCAGTATCCACACTCTACTGATGAAGAATCAGATTCGCTGGGCTGGTCACTTGACTCGCATGCCAGATCACAGGCTCCCTAAACGAATTTTCTACAGTGAACTGCGTTGTGGTAAACGCTCCCAAGGTGGCCAGAGGAAACGTTTTAAAGACACGCTGAAAATTTCACTGAATGCTTTTGGAATTCATCATGACACCTGGGAGGCTGCAGCCAGAGACCGAAATTCGCGGCGTGCATCATTGCGCAAAGGTGCTGTGATATGTGAGGCAACCAGGACTGCAAGGGCTGTGAAGAAAAGGCAGGACAGAAAAACCACTGCAGAAAATCCTCCTCCAGAGACGTCAAGCATTCTTTGCCCACATTGTCAAAGAACATTTCGAGCCAAAATAGGCTTTATCAGCCATCTTAGAACCCACGGCTCCACACCTTCAACCCCACTGGATGAAATGAATGGTCATCATCATTCTTGATGGACAAACAACATAACATAACAATGTTCTGATATGGTGTATGTGTGTTTGTGCGTGAGACACTTGTAGTACTTGTGTAAAAATACAAAATTTATGAGATGGTTTGTGTGTGTGTGTGTGTGTGTGTGTGTGTGTGTGAGTGAATGTGTATGTATGTCTGGCACTTGTAAAGTTCTGAATTAGTGTGTTTTTGTGCGACAATGCTAATGATCTGATGTGGTGTGTGGGTGTTCGCGTGTTTGTCTGTGAGTGTTTGTGACACCCGTGATGTTCTGAATTACTGTGTATGTGTGTGTGTGTGTGTGTGTGTGTGTGTGTGTGTGTGACGCTTCTAATGTTCTGAACTAGTATATATATATATATATATATATATATATATATATATATATATATATATATATATATATATCGGTATATATATGTGTGTGTGTGTGTGTTTCTGTATGTGTATGTGTATGTGACAATACTAATGTTCTCAGAATGGTTATCAGTACCATCAGGTCAACAGCTTTCCCTAGGCTCTGATTACTCCCAGTCTGCCTACAAAGCGGCCGATTTAAGTCTGCCTCTCCCTCCCTCTCCCCCTCTCTGTCTATGTCTCTGTCTCTGTCTGTCTCTGTCTCTGTCTGTCTGTCTGTCTCTCTCTCCCCCCCTCTCTCTCTCTCTCTCTCCCTCTCTCTCTCTCTCTCTCTCTCTCTCTCTCTCTCTCTCTCTCTCTCTCTGGTCCCTTTCCCTAGATCTGTCCGACATGGGAGATCAGAAGTTAATTTGTTCGCTACCGTCGCCATAGCTCTTGGGGTTCATTGGATCACGGAACTTCCTCTACCTCTTCATAACTCTCAATCAATTATATAATCATTATAAACCAATTTAAACAAGTTACTTGCATAGAAAAGCAATTCTCATAAATATTTGTTGCCGGAAATTATGCCACCAGTGTAAAAAAAATGGACGATTACTGAAAGTAATGAGCGCAAAATCATAATAACAGATGAGATGCCTTAGGAGAGCTGGTGGAGTGACCGTGAGAGGTAGAATTAGAAATGAGGAAAGTGGAATTCGAATATGTCTTAAACCAGTCACACATGTCATTAAAGAGCAACATGTTACATGGTTTGGCCTTTTCACAAGAATGCCCTGGTATCATTTGCCACAAAGAACAACATTGCAGGAATATAATGGTTACAGAGCCAGAGAAAGACCACGTAACAGATGGAATGATGGCATCAAGATCAACCCTAGAGAAACGTATGCGAAGTTACAAAGACCATAACAAATAGTTCATACACGAATATTTACATATCCTCTAGCCCCTCATAGAGGTAAATGGAAGAAGAAGAAGAAGAAGAAGAAGAAGAAGAGGTAGAAGAAGAAGATGCATGTCCAATACCGGACATCGCAATCAACCCCAGCATATTTTGGTTTGTTGTCATTGACTTGTCAACTTTTACTTTCAGTAATTTGTCATTACTTGGAATCAACGACTGGCAAGAGAAGGTCCACCAGAGAGACGAATGGAGACGGATTGTATTTGCAGCAAAGAACCTCAATGGCTCGGAACGCTGAAGAAGAAGAAGAATAATTTGTCATTGATTTCTGAACATAAAATATAAAATGTACATAGATGTAAAATTAATAAAAAGCCAATTCATTTTAAATAAAATAGCTGAATCTTATGAAAATCATGACATACTGAAAGGGAAAAAAATGGAAATCATTATAAAATGAATCCATGAATGTAATGTATGAATCACAGCTGACAAGAAAATAAATGTGTTTTCTATTCGTCCTCAGAATCTGCTTATTTACTCAAGTCATTCAGAGCCAGCAGTAATCAGAAAATCAAATATTTCTGCTGTGAATGGATACATCCACATTATTAACCAGGTAATTTATATATACAATACACAACATAACAAGCTCCTTCAACTATATGTGACTTTGTGTTCATGTGCAATTTGTGCAAAACTCATCCTTCGCACAGTCTGTTGTTCAGTTTGTGCAACAAGTCAACCTTCGCACAGTCTATTGCTCAGTGTGTGCAACAAGTCATACTCCGCACAGTCTATTGCTCAGTTTGTGCAACAAGTCATACTCCGCACAGTCTGTTGTTCAGTTTGTGCAACAAGTCATACTCCACACAGTCTGTTGTTCAGTTTGTGCAACAAGTCATACTCCGCACTGTCTGTTGTTCAGTTTGTGCAACAAGTCATACTCCGCACAGTCTGTTGTTCAGTTTGTGCAACAAGTCATACTCCGCACAGTCTGTTGTTCAGTTTGTGCAACAAGTCATACTCCGCACAGTCTGTTGTTCAGTTTGGAGGTCTCTGCTCTTGTCTTATTTCACTGAGTTTTAGATGAAATATACAATATATACAGCAAGTCATAAACAGTATATAAAATATATACAATATTAAGCCATACACATCGCATATTATGCCTCTATAGGATGACGTCAGACTGTCCAGCATCTATTCCCTTTGTCTTCCCCTGCCACTCTTCCCCTCCAACCTTCCCGTTATGACGACATGCTCCAGCTTTCCCCTTATGATGACACGTCCACAAATATGGACTGTCTACTTCTGATGCGAGTAACCAGTTCTCTTTGTGATGTAACTTCTTCAAACATGTCTTCATTGGCCTGTCTAGCCTTTCACTGAGTTCTCAGTATTCTACTATAAAACCACATCTCACCAGCTTCCAAATAATTCCTCACTGGTCTGCGCGTTGTCCATGATTCACCTCCTTACATCAGGATGGGCTCGATATCGATCTTAATTATTCTGTTCCTGACCTAGACTGAGGAAGAGGAATTGCAGAGAATATTCTCTATGTTTTGAAATCCTGCCTCTCTCTTTCTCTCTCTCTCTCTCTCTCTCTCTCTCTCTCTCTCTCTCTCTCTCTCTCTCTCTCTCTCTCTCTCTCTCTCTCTCTCTCTCTCTTTCTCTCTCTCTCTCTCTCTCACACACACACACACACACATACACACACACTGTCACACACACACACACACACACACACAGACACGCACTCGCACACACATACAGATTGCATGACAAAGTCAGTGTGTGTATTTACATAAATATATTAACCTAGACTTGTGATTGTTGTTGTTGTTTGTCAATGTTCCATAAAGTCCGTGAGTGTAGCTGTTCATGCTGGTCCTCAGAAAATCTATGCCACGAAACAGGCTTGCACCTGTCAGAGAGATGTTGGTGTATGGACGGTTTGCACCTGTCAGAGAGATGTTGGTGTATGGACTGTTGCACCTCTCAGAGACTTACACATATTCAGATTCCAACTAGTACCATTGACATTGGGACTCTTTGCTAGTTGTTGAAGATGAGGACGGAGCACGTATGTGAATGTCCCAAATGCTCTGATGTTGGTTTTTGACTCAACGCAACTCAGGTCACGATTCAACATAACGCATACAGACCGCCTGATATTAGGTCTAGATAGACTGACACTGTTTCCCCCACTTCTGATGACACCAGTGATAGCCCAATTGAACTTCTGTCTGTGTTTTCCTTTACGGGTTAAGTTAAGTGTCGTCCAGACCCTTTGCTCCCCCATCCCCTCACTGATTTAATGTAATCCTCCAACCAAAGCAGAGTCAAGGTCAATGGCTTTTGCAGGAATACACCACTCTAATGTTACATATTTAATAGATCATGTTGGAGTCAATAACCATTTATTCTGGCCTAGAGAGACACCAGTGGAAGATAAACTCTATGGACCGCTGAATGAACTAAAAAAGACAGTTGGATTCATACAAGAGACAACATTGCAGTTATAAGCATATTTCAGGCGAACGAAAGAAGAAGAAGAAGAAGAATAACCACCTAAACTGCATCAACGCCTGACATGCATCCCTGTGCTGACATTGTTTTCATTATCATGAAACCATCGACCACCTTTTCTTGAAGCGCCCATCTCTCTCAAAAATTAGTGGAGACGCTACAACAATCATCTCAGAAAGTTACAACCTCGCTCTTTGGCTTCGCGGTACAGCTGCAGAAGACGTGCACCTTCATAAGATTGGTATTGGACTGCCAGGAGTAGACATCTCAGTAGTGGTGGACTGTCAAGAGTAGAAAACTCAGTAGCAGTGGTTCCCCAGGAGTAGACAACTTAGTAGCAGTGGTATGCCAAGAGTAGACAACTTAGTAGCAGTGGTATGCCAAGATTAGACAACTCAGTAGCCGTGGTATGCCAGGAGTAGACAACTCTGCAATATTATGATCATTTAAAGAGGGTTTAAAGGCAACATGGTTTACTTAATTACACCGGGTTATATCCCATATGGCTCAGTCAGTTTAAGTAGAGCAGCTTGACGAACGCATCGTACAGAGCACAAACTCTGAGACCACTGCGAGACGCTGTGATCAACACTTCAAGTCATGAGTTTCTGACACTCTAAATGTCATATATCAATCATGATGACAGAGCGGTGAGTGTACTCTCATACCAACACAATGGCCTTTAGTTTGCGTCAGTTGTGACCAAATTTGTATTTGTCCTGACCAGATTCGATACATAATCTTATGATGGGTAGTAGTGAATTGTTTTGTTGTCTCGAAATAAATACTATGTGGAAGGGAACTGGTTTACTAAGCTCACAATAGCATGACCTAGTCTACTGGTACACACCCTTATAACAATACTCGTCGGGGCAATACCCTAACCTTCATTCTCCTTGTAATGCCTTTATCTGTACCAGTGTTGATATGCTCACAATATTATTTATTTATGACAAGATGTTTATTGTGAAATACTGAATGCTTGTACAGGTATTAGTACCATTCATACCAGACAGCCAGGAGCCATCTGTTAAAACTCTATTGTCGACAATGCATAAATATAAGCTCTTCTATGAAGCACTGCAGGTCAGTTTACTTGGTGTCCACTTCTGTTTGTCATCATTACATAAACTTTATATTCTACAATTCAATTATGTTCATGATCGTAACATTATGTATTTTAATCTACATTTAAGTGTTGTGTATCAACATAACATATAATTTTATCATTTACATTGTAGTTCAACTCAGGGGTGTGGTGAGAGAGTGTGTGGCTGAGAGTTTGCCGTGTCCGTCCCAGATACAGAAGTTACTAGTATAAACCCCAGCTTAGGGCTAGGCACTTTTACATTGGCTTGAAATTATATGACGTTCCTCCATGATCTTATGAGTATTGAAATCAGGCACCTAGACCTTTAGATAACGGCATAAAACAAGAGGTCCCATTCGTCCACGTTAAAAAATCCCGCAGCGGTTGGAAATTGCAAAGAGTGTGTAACAAGGTCTGTTCTCTTGTTAAATTATCTGGAAAGACAGCATACCACGGGTTGGTAGATCCGGTTACCTTGGATGAAGTCTGTCTAGAGAACGTACGCCTGACAGAAATGTATATTATAGTCGGACACAATGATCTCTGGGGTACATAACTAAGTATGTCGCATTTACCTCGAAAGAGGAACGAAGACGCCGAATTCCAGTTCATGCTCAGATTTTCTACAACACTCACCGGCTTACATGTATAGAGTGTCATAGATACTATTCTGTTCCACCCCATTTGTCTACATTGCGACCGAAGTCGGTGTTTATTCTGTCTCTTAAAGTCATGTTTCCCCGAGAGAGATCAGGTTATCATGTGTTTGTTTTACTCACTCGACTATTATTTCATGATTGTTCTGTTTAAACAGGCAACCAACGTTCTGGAGACATTGTCTTCACTTAAAGAATACACTCTATTTGTGTTTCCAAATGACGTGGCACAAAACATGAATAGGACAATTGTGAGTACTGCCTTTTTATGAAACGCATGCAATAAAATAATATAATGGTAAATACATGTAACAGATCTCATTACGTCTTATAGTGTTCAGGGTAAAATAAGGACACATTTTATACCCTGGATATGATGGGTGTGGTGATAAATCCATATTTTAGGCCAATCAACACTCGATGGGGATGGGGTCAGTATCCAACCAGCTGTCTTTACTTCACAGAACAAATTTTGATACCTGGCTCAGACTCGCGTGTCCTTGAAGCCAAGGTTAATGAACACAAATCCGCACCTTGAAAGGAATTCCATAGTATCCATAGAAACCACACTTAAGAACACTAATAAATCAGTATGCTATACAATAGATAAACAGTACAGACATTTGTTGAATGCAGTGTCTTCAGACATGTCAGCTTACTTTACAATCCGCAGAGACAAAAAATCTAAATGTCACACCACTAACCATTAGCCACACTATTAACCCTTTCACTCACATCATAACACAATCTTCCATACCATTAATCCAGTCAGGCACACCATTAACCGATTAACACACAATTAACCTATTCAGTCTTACAATTAACATAGTAAGTCAAACGATTACTTAATTCAGGCTTACCATTAATCCAGTCAGCCACACCATTAACCTATTCACACACAATTAACCTATACAGTCATACAATTAACCCAGTAAGCCAAACGATTACTTAATTCAGGCTTACCATTAATCCAGTCAGCCACACCATTAACCGATTCACAAACAATTAACCTATTCAGTCTTACAATTAACCTAGTAAGCCAAACGATTACTTAATTCAGGCTTACCATTAATCCAGTTAGCAACACCTTTAACCTATTCACACACACACACAATTAACCCATTCAGTCACATCATTAACTCATTCACTCAATTCACTCATACCATTAACCCATTCAGCCACACTATTACATTGGTTCACAGTATTAACCAAAAAACCTCACATCATTAACCTATTCAGTCACACCATTAACCAATTCAGCCACAACATTAAACCATTCCGGCACACCAAAATCATGCCAGTCACACAGTTAACCCATTCAGACACACCTTAACCCATTAAGTCACACTACATACTGTCACGTAAAATCTTGGAGGGTCGATCGATGACAGAATGTCGCGCCAAACGTCTACAAACAGCCGGCATTCTTTAATGTTTGTTGATCTAGGGAAGACTGTCGTGCCATACGTCTGCAGGCGGCAGCCATCATTTGATGTGGTACACGAACTGTATGGATGTAGGTCGACAGGATCTTTTGTTGTGGGGACAAGAATTCTCTAGATTACAGACCGGTAAGACTTTTTGAAGTACCAGAGACAAATTCCCAGATGAAAGGGACAACCAGTCAGTTGTTTACATCCAGTCCGAAACGGAGAGAGAAAAATAGCTTCTAGATGTCTAGACAGTTTGTGACGTCATTCAGACCCAGTATTAAAACAGTTAGGATAAACAACTATGGGGAAGTCGACCAAATGTTGTGAAACAACTAAGACGTGTGTGTTATTCCGAGTTTGATTCTGGAGAGGGACTACAGTGTCTTCTGTCGATTTACATTGCCGGACATGTTACCTTCGTGTGATTTAGTAGTCCCAATTTTCAAACCGGAATAAATATATGGTAATTAAGTAAATAGACCTACATTAGATTATTATTAGGAATCGAGTGTAGTAATGTGCGTTGATAGAACGTATTATAAGAGCGTCAGCAACAGTAGCCTATCGAGTAGCTTAAACTAGCTGCTGTGAGATATCATTTAACTCAGTGAGTTAAGGACAATGTAGTGGGATAATATTTAGGGAGATTGAGGATGGCTGGGGGGATGGGGGAAATGTAAAATGATAGGATCTTCCAGTAGGGTATATACTGGGTTTCTGCCCTTTTCCCTCTAGTCTTTCCTGGTCTTACTATGACTCAGACCGATGTGATGAGCTCCTGGGCCTTATGACAGAGTTTGGCTCTCTGTTATGGATCTGAGTGCTGCCGTCGGCCTACACTCACCTAATAAAGGTTGGAATCGGATTGCTCCCCAGGTGTGTTCTCTCTTCAACAGGTTCCACCATAGTTTACCACCAGCTATAAGAAAAGTCATGGCTCAAGCATTGAAGGCAGAGTTTACTAAGAGGCTTTTGCACTGGGCCCATAACCCAGAGGGTCTGCAGGAACCTGGCCTCTGCTGAGCAGGAAACGATGATTATATAAGTGTGTTTCCTAAGGGATAGTTTACATCACAGTAAAATAAAGACACTGACAATAACACCTGTACCAGGAACACTAGTAGATATAGATACCTGGATAATTAACAGCGTGTGTTAAAATTGGTGAATCCCTATCATTACCAATTAACAGTGTGTGTTACAATTGGGGAATTCCTATGAACAGTTAAATACTAACATTTAGTTTTCCAAAGTGACAGTAACATTATATTAGGATTCTCTGATCACAGAACTTCTATGAACAGAGTAGTTACGCTATGTGTTAGATGGATAGTCAATATTGGACGATTTTCACCAAGCATCCGGACTGTCCAGGAGCTATCGGAGGAAGTCGACACTTGGCTGGAAAGACACACCATTTGGGTGAGGTCTTCTGTCCTGATATATGGTGCTGTTGTGTGGCCAGTACAGTGATGAAACAGACTTTGCTCCTGAGCTATTCGGTCTGACTCTACATACACACTAGATTATACGACAGACATTCTACACATACACTTTGCACATACATGATACTTTTCTCTGTTAAACTAATTTGTTGTTTTTGTTAGAGCCAGTGTTGTGTAGTGTGGTTTGAAAAAAAAAAAAAGAAAGAGAGAGAGAGAGAGAGAGAGAGAGAGAGAGAGAGAGAGAGAGAGAGAGAGAGAGAGAGAGAGAGATCCAGGGACTGACAGGGTGTTGTGGACAGAAAGCTGGGAGATCCTCAAGATAATGTTATGGGGTTAAACGAATGTGGGTGTTGACACCCCTCACCCCAGACACACACACACACACACACACACACACACACACACACACATACACACACACATATATATATATATATATATATATATATATATATATATATATATATATATATATATATATATTACAACATTACTGGGGGTTCGACACGGGATCTGTCAACACGGGATCTCTCGACACGGGATCTCTCGACACGGAATCTTTTGACACGGGATCACCTGACACGGGATCTCTCGACACGGGACGGCGATATCAGATTAATGAGGATCCAGCTAGGGTGAATGTGGATATGAGTTAATATATATATATATATATATATATATATATATATATATATATATGTGTGTGTGTGTGTGTGTATGTGTGTGTGTGTGTGTGTGTGTGTGTGTGTGTGTGTGTGTGTGTGTGTGTGTCAGTCAGGTCTTAGTTAAATATGACTGAGCTACCGTATGACAGTAGTCAGTGCTACCTGCTTCTGTTAGCGCCGAATGTTGGGCAGCGCTTACCAAACCCGACACTCCATATTGTACCAACGGATTCGGGGGAAAGATCGCAATTGGGAGGGTAAAAGCCTTACCCTGGTGCGAGCAAATGCAACCTAAAGACAAAATGTCATGGCAGGGCAGACCAGGCCCTAAGCCTTAGTTGGCAGTTAGTCTGGGATCGAAGCTCCGACAGGCGGACATTAGAGCGTTGCTTTTCTGATCCAGCAGCTTCTGCAGCTTGTCTTGTTCCAGATGTATAGGTGTTAACTTTCCTCTGGAGTGAACTAGGCAGGCCGAGAGAGGGATCATGCTGCATGGGCAACATATGATCTCTTTATTTTAGCCCAGGCATTGTGTTAAGGAGAGGCGATAACTCCATCCCTGGTCTTAAAAGCCACACACCGAGCGTATGAGACAGATGGTGCATGATGCTGGGAATGACCACGTGTTCACATGCACCCACTGTGGACAGACATTTACAGCGCGAATTGGCCTTATCAGTCACATTATCTACCGCCATGGGTAAAAGTTATTATGCCTTTCTGAAGCACAAAGTATCGTCTGTCAAGACGGCAAGGTGCCAATGTATGTATGTATGTATTATGCATGCCTGCCTGGGTTAGTGGGTGGGTGGATGGATGGATGGATGTATTATGTATGTAGGTAGGTAAGGAGGTTTGTCTGTCTGTCTGTCTGTCTGTCTGTATAATATATTTTGATTGATTGATTGATTGATTGATCGATTGATTGATTGATTTGCTAATTTATCCACGAATTATTTACAATTTATGTTTGGTATGCTAATTTATTCACGAGATATTTCAGCTGGATGATACATTAATTTGTCCTCAGTCTGCAGATTTCTTGAAGTATCATATACTCCCTCAGCGTGTTTCCACTAATGCCATGCTAGATCAGATGGAGAAAGACACAATCTTGGGATCAAGATACAGACTGTCGGTGAAGCGGCTTCGTAGTAGGGTTGGTTATTTTCTTTGCTTGTTTAGTGATCTTGTTCAGTGTTGTCACAAATACTAGGGTTCACACATTATAAAGGGATGGTCTTTTTCTTCTTCTTTTTCTCCTCCTCCCCTTCTTCTTCTTCTTCTTCTTCTTCTTCTTCTTCTTCTTCTTCTTCTTCTTCTTCTTCTTCTTCTTCTTCTTCTTCTTCTTCTTCTTCTTCTTCTTCTTCTTCTTCTTCTTCTTCTTCTTCTTCTTCTTCTTCTTCTTCTTCTTCTTCTCCTCCTCCTCCTCGCCCTCCTCGTCCTCCTCGTCCTTCTCGTCCTCCTCCTCCTCTTCTTCTTCTTCGTTCTTCTTTTCCTTGTCTTCTGTTTTGATAGGAGCCTATCTTACTACAATATTAGAGGTGAACGCCTTAGAGAGCTGGTATAACAGAGGATCTGTTATAGCAATTGGACGTTTGACGGTCGTGGTTCAAAATGGCATAGCTCAGGTCTGAAACTTAAATATTTAACCAAAACCAAAAATTTATTTTTGGAGATAACATCAAGAATGAAATAAATGCCGTTTTGTAAGGTAAACTAAGTGACATGGCCATAATATTTTATGCTATTTGACGTGCTGACTTGGAACCGCCCTGTTTGTACCAGAAACCAATAAAGGATGCCAAAACCTAAAAACTACCGAGGCTCGCTTATACATTATTCTACGTTTCAAAGGATTTTGTTTTCGTTAAAGCATTCACCTTGCAAATTACCGCTACTGTTCAACACCTATTTGCTTTCTGAGTTGAGAATGTTGTTCAAGATGCTTTACGATCCGGCTGCCATGGACCCCTCTGCGGTGGTTGGCCACAATGGGTGGCGATACTGCCAAAGAGGGTAGTCTTTTGGTGCATTGGCTCCAGGATTTAGAACCTGGGCTGTCGTCGCGGAGGCAGACGCTGAGCTGAGCTTCCCCTTGTAAATTGGAAAGCTCCCACTTATCATTGTCGTGGAGCCCCCTTTGTGCTATTGGACCATTGGAGCCTTTTCTGGTCTGTTGCTGAGCACCGTCTGTCGTTGAGATGTAACCGGAGGACGTGAGGACCAAGACACTCGTATAAGTAGCCATAATTATTTTAAAAAAAAAAAATTATTATATTTTGTTTTAATTTATATGTTTCAAAATGGATACGGCAGTGGCCTCCTTAGGACATGTGTTAGGAAGCATGGGGAGGGCCATCTAGACTAGATATGTCATTAAAACAACAAGGAGTGGGTACGGACATAGAAAAGTTTAGTGGGCAGGCCAGAAATTTCAAGAAGTGGATGGCTGCCATCGAAAAATATGCTTATTTTATGGGCGCTACTGATCAAGAGGAAAAGAAAATAAGACTATCAAAGTAGTTTAACGGCGGTTTCTGATCACAATAGAAGACAATTAGAAGGAGGGGTGGTGGAGACCTGAAAAGAGTTTAAGAATGATCTGGCGCATAAATATGCCGAGATTACGGACCCGCAACACGCCTTTTCCGTCTTAAGACAATCCAGACATGGGAACGGAGAAAGTGTACAATTGCACAGTGATAGGTTAGTAAATCTAGCGGAAGAGGCATTCTTAGGACAAAACGTGCAAGATGGGGAAGTAGAAAGAATGTTAGTAGGAGTATTTGTAGATGGACTGCACTTAGATGTACTAAAGTTCAAGTTGATGAGGGAGAACCCGGTGAGACTGTCGCAAGCAGTGGATATAGCCATACAGGAAGAAAGCTTAAGAAGAAGATTTAGGTTACATGTGGGAAGAGAAATAGGAAGTAACATCGAACCAAGAATAGAAGAACCTATGGATGTAGGGCATGCGAGGTGCAGATGGAGGAGACACGGAGTGAATGAGCCCAGAGCAGAAATACGGGCCGTAGCGAGGAATAATGAAGGTGTTTCTGATAGAGGGAGGGGTATGTCAAATATGAGAACCACTGCAAGGGAGATAGTAAATCGTCCAGCTGTAGTTTGTTGGAATTGTGGGCAGAGCAGGAATATTTTTAGGTTCTGCAACAACAGGCTCGGTCAGTTAGACACGCGAAACACTGCTCATGGGGTACGAAACCGAAATTTTAGAGAGCCGGATAGAAGTTTTGGAAGGTCAGAGACTAAGGGGAACTGCTATCCCACTTACTGAACAGGACCTGCGGTAGGGGGAAAAGAAAAAAAGATCCCAAGACTAGAAGAAAAACATTACCAACGTGTTGGGAATGCAACTAAACATGAATGCAGAGTAATACATCCTCAAGTTGGAGAAGTAAAGCAAGATCCTGTAAATATAACTGATCTGAGTTCCTGTATAGTAGAAGTTGGAAAATTCAGAATTAGGACGCTGATTGATTCAGGAGCACAAGTGAGCGTCATAAAAGAAAACTTCCTGTACCGAATTATGAGGAATGTCAAATTGCTAAACAATCAAGTCACTGTTCAGTCAGTCACGGGAGAAACCCTAGAAGTGGTCGGACAAACCTTAGTAAATTTTAAACTGGGAGGAATAGAAGACACACCTTTTATGTGGTTAGGAACTTAAGCAGGAACATGATCTTAGGTAGGGACTGTTTAGTAAAGAATGGTATAAGAGTTTATTTTGATTTGCACAAGTTGAGATTTCGAGATATATATGTTGATTTAGAAAACGACATACATGTGTCGGATATAATTAGAGTAAGGGAGACCATGACATTAAAACCACAGACTATCAATTTAGTGCAGGCAAGAATGAAAGACAGTCCGTATTTCGCTGAAGGACAAACCGTTATGGTAACAGAATTGGAAAGGGACGTAATAGGTGAGCCCGGCATGGAAGTCCCAGATGGAATAATAGCGTTAGGAAAAAGGTTTAACTTTCCTGTTATAGTCATAAACAATAAGGGAAAAACGATTAAATTGAGCAGTGGATGCGTGATACTGTTAGCAGGGTAGGTGTATCCCCTATCAAAGGAGATGTAAGACGCCTAATTTCCTCCGTTAGTCTACGGGACACCCTTGGGCAAGGTGGAGTACCCGTTTAGCCCCCCAATCAGGGTTACGTGAAGCCATGGAATCAGGTGGTGGATGGAGTGTGAGAGCAGCCGACAGATTATTGTTGGTTATGGTCTTGCACTCTGCGGCGATGGGCAGATGATCTCATCAGTAAAGACAACGGCTATGGCCACCGACTAGTACAGTCACTGCCCAGAAGGAAAGCGATGGCAAACTACCTTCTGCAAAACTTGCCAAGAAACCATAACAACCATGAAAGAAAACATAATAAGAAAGAGATATGATGGCGAGACCCCCAGGACAGGCAGATCAGATAACACTGGGGAAGAGTGTGACACAGGGACTAGTACTTGTAATCTACAAGTATAAAAGGTATAAATGCCTTTGAATATAAATGTTATAGATGAGTTCCAAGAATATCTTGGGTAAAGAAAAGAACAAATGCATTAGTCCTTCAAGCGGTGCATATTGAAGAAGGTTGGCTATTAAAAACGATTAAACAAAGAAAATCGACATATTTTGGTAACTTGAAACGTCACTGTCACCAACTGGCGTGAGGTAGCTCCCGGTTGGGCAACCACCCAGCCAACATCATTTTCTTCTGCTGGTGTTTAGTTCTGGATGCAGTTTAAGATCCCCTAACTCTGTCAGAAGGGACTAATTACCACTCCAGATCCCAGAGAGAAAACGTGGAACAAATGTCTGTTATGCTGATTTAAGACACTGTCCCTGACACTCAAGAAAACAGCCAAGAAGTGGCTCGTTGAAGATAGAATATATCTATATAGTTTTGGCTGTACTTGGTATCACCAGAAGTGAGAAAGGAGGAGTTAAGACATGCAACGTAATCTGGTTACTTATGACTGCATAGGCAAGATACCTCCCGGACATAGATTCCCACTTCTGGACAATATGTGTGAACCCCCACTAAATGATACAAAATGTGTGTACTTGATTACGCTACACAAACATTTATAAACATTTAGAATTATACGGACAAATTGAGTTTTAAAATACAACAACTGTGTTTAGTATTTCTAGTCTTGATGATCATATGATGATGATGATGATTATATTATGGTATACGTAACTTAAGAGGTCACATAGGTCATGCTTTCCCCCCAGTGAGACGCAGTTCACTGTCAGATTGAAGGAGTCCAAATTGGTCCCTTCACAAGGCTATGTCACTTCCGGATATGGGTTGTTGACTGTCCATTTCTCCTAAGAGATCTGGAATGAAACGAACGGAGATGGGTAGTATCTACGTCTACACATCTCAAACACATATGTCTATACATTCATATAAACATACATTCAAGTCATAATATATGATGGTATGATGATAGATGATGGCATGTTACATAAACATATATCAGTTCTAAATAAATAAATATATATGTATATATTCATAAAACCATTTAGAACATCTATAGCTCAAAACATACATCATCACATACATTTATGTAATGGGGTGTTTCCCATATAAGTTCACCTCATTTACTCTTTCCCTTTCTGATTCATTCATACTGTCTTGTCGGAAGGGCTGGTCACACAGTCCTGTCGAACATTAAATGCCTTCCCTGAATCTGTCTGGGATATTGAATGTCCTAAGTCATGTCTGTCCTCATGCAGACATCATGCAGACAAGGTGAACTGGTGCCATTCCTCAAACCAAGTGGTTTCCCCACAATCTTGGTAGGCACTCAAAGTGTTGGTCCAAATAATCAATGTTAATTGGACGCTATCAAGAGACTGGTAGCTCTCAGGAATTTCTCCTAAGTAGACAGTCTCCCCGATGTTTAACATCATACAGGATGAATCTAAATATATCTCCTGTACATGCATAAGCCACACGCTCATGTAGCTTGGATAATGGATTTCTCCAAATTATCACATACAACAAATCAGACAACCAAGTGGTGAATGAAAGAAGAAGCTAGTTCTCAGTGAAATAGTAAAGCTAGAACTGGAACATTAAGTACAAAGAAAATCCACCAGTGTAAAATTTGGGAGAATATGTAGAACAAGAAACTACACACGCCTTCAGACTAGCAGACAAACTAATCAGAGTAATGGTATTACCTGGGTTATAGCTAGGAAATCCTGTAATACGACTTCGTACAGAAGTCCAACAGAACGAAATGTTAATATTTCTCCAGTAGGTATTCTAAGAATGCTATTGTAAATGCGTCTGAAGTCTTGCTGGCCATGCTTGTAGTTTTATTCTCTTCATCCCTGGCTAGTTTTCACGTTAGCTAATTACTATGTCCAAGTTCCTGTTAGCTCCACCTATTTTTCATGTAGGACGATTTACCCCGATGGATTAAGTGCCAAATTCTTTTCACCCCTCCTCCTTTCCTGTGAAGGGTAGTTTCATCTGTCAATCAAATTGACCGATGCCCCACCATGGCCTGAAACAATAAAACATGCTTCGCTAGCGATGCAATAGACGTTGCGTCATAACTACATACCAATCTGTTGTTAACACAAGCCTTCCCAGTTGCTGGCAGGAATGTGTCAGCCATGTGTTCCTACTTTGCCGCCCGTATTGCAGTGAGGTGTTAAGCATCTGGTCCTAATTGCTCCTTTGTGGTGGCAATTACAGACGTCCCGGCTCCACAAAGTCTGGACTTTTAGATAGGTGTTAGGCCTGCATTAAATTGCCGTCTTTGGATCACACGGGTTTTCCCCTGAGTAGAACCGCCATATCAACGTCATCCCCAGCCCAGATTTCACACTTTTCGTCTTTCTCTTCCCTTGTACTGAAAACAATGAGTTTTCAACCTTTGATAGCGCCCGCCGACTGGTGCCGTGGTGTCTGGGTTTTACGTTTGATCTGGACATCAAAGCTTTCTCAGACCTAACATTACAGAAATGATGGGGCGTGCGTGGTCAAAATGTATTTTTCTCTTGTTTTCAATCCTCTTGCATTTCTATCATTTTCTGGTGGACGTTTATTCATTTAGAGAATGATAGAAAAATATTGTGGGCTCTGTAATTCCTTTCAAACTTGTGTAATTCTGATGCTGCTGGGGCTGTCCCGTCACAGTCACGAAAGTTCGAAAAGAACAATAATGAAGGGGTACATGTATGGGAAGAGAGGAAGAGGAAGGCCAAAGAGAAGATGGGTGCAGAATGTGGCGGATGATCTCCTGATGGGTGTATCGGACACGGGACATCTCTCTTATGATCGAGAGGTTTCCCAGAAGGTTGTTATGGGAGCGAGGTTCTGCAAAGGACATAATTCTGAATGAATTAATGAATGAATGCGTAATAGCTAGAGTAGCAAACAATACACCTGCTCCGGTAACCGGAACGGAAGGAACTTCGCGAGACATGAAGATGGGAGAGGGCAGAATTATCCAGAGCCCTTTAGAAAGGAAAAGAAATATTTCAAGAAATGCCAGCGGAAACGAAAGTGGACCGAATACCCTAAATAAGAAATGTAGCGACCTACCCAGTACGTTAAGGGAACCACCAATTCAGTTGAACTCAGTGCCTACCGGAAGACAGAGTATAAATAGAGAGCAGGAATTGTTAAAACCGCTAAAGACCCAACACGATCATAGAGAAATAAAAAAAAATTCGTTAAAGAAAATCAGGATGTTTTTGCGATAAACAACTTATAAATAGGCAAGAAAAAGACCATCACTATGGAGATAGACACTGGAAACCATCCCCCGATCAGTTTAAAGCCTTATAGGACTCCTTAAAGGAACAGAGAAATAGAAGAGAAGGCAATAGAAGATATGCTGACGGGCGGAATTATAGTAAGGTCGAAATCAGAATGGTCATCGCCAATTTTTATCGTCACTAAGAATGATGGGTCGCACAGATTTTGCTGTGTTTATCGGGCGTTGAACAAAATCACCAAGAATGTGGCCTACACTTTACCGGTGGTTGATGGCATATTGGGACTGCTTAATGGTTCCACCTTCTTCACCACTATGGATGCCAGCGCTACGAACAGCGCCCTCCCATTATATGCTGCCAATGAACCTGGTGTTGGCAGGGATGCAGAAGTTCGCCTTGGCATATATAGATGACATCTTAATATACACGTCGGGGGATGAACAGGATCATCTGAAACATGTGAGTTTAGTCTTCGATAGGCTGAGAGAACATCAAGTAAAACGTAAGCTGAGTAAGTGTGAATTTTGAAAAACGGAAACAAAATATTTAGGCTTTGTGATAGATGGAGAAGGAATAAAATCGGATGAAGATAAGGTGAGCGTGAGCAGGGAACTACCTCCTCCAACCACAGTACGGAAATTTATAGGGTTCATTGGGATGTGTGGATATTATTGGAGATTCATCCCAAACTTGTCACAGATAGCAGAACCTATTACCAATTTGACCTGCAAATATGCAAGATTCAAATGGAGTGAGGATTATCAAAGGGCATTTGATTTCCTTAAACATAGTTTGATTGTAGTCCCACTACTGGCACATCTAGACTTAGACAAACAGTTGACGTTGTACACCGATGCTTCAGATACCGCCATAGGTGCCTGTCTGACTCAACCCTACAACGGAGAGAGTTCAGGGATACCAGGAATAAGGAACGAAAAACCAAGTTATTGTTTTTAACATAAACTCAGTAGGACGCAAAGAAAACGGGCGACTGTGGAGAAAGAAGCCTATGCCATTCACTACGCATTATAAAAATTGAATTACTATCTACATAACGCCACCTTCGTCATCAAAACTGATCACATGCCATTGAAAACTTTATTGGAGGCACCGGTTCAAAACAGAAATATTCAGACCTGGGCATTGAATTTACAGGGTTATAATGCGAAAATTGAATATATTTCAGGAAAAGAAAACATATGAGCTGAATTGTTGTCTAGAATACCGTATCCAGATGTATCGAATGCAGAAGACGAAGGTGAGCCAGAAATAGATGATCGAAATTGGCAGGTAAACATAATCGATTCCGGTAAGTTAAATAGAGAAATTTGGGACACCGTTAGAAGAAGAGAATTCAGGACAATTAGTAGAAGAATCGTTGTTATTGGAATTCGATATGAAAAAGGAACAAGAAAAAGATCTTAGAGTGACAGAAATAAAGCAGAAACTGAGAGAAACAGGAGAAATTAGCCTTAAGAAAAATTTCATCGAAGTACAAGAAGATGGACAGTTGTATTATGTAACTGACAAAGGAGGAGAAGGTAGGTTACGGAAATACATCCCGAAACACTTAGAAGTAAAAGTATTAAGAGCATATCATGAGGGCAATGGGCATCTTGGCCGGGATAAGCTGTTTAATGCCATCAGCATCAAGTATTATTGGCCAAATCTATTCAAGAGCATCTATGAACATGTTGAACCATGCGAAAAATGTAGGTTAAGAAATATGAATGAGATCAGGTGTCCTTTACAAGAAACTGATATTCCCCAATTCCCTATGCAGAAGATAAGCCTAGATATATCTGATCCCCATCCAATGACATTTTCGGGTAATTCGCATCTATTGCACATAGATTGCTACAGCCTATAGCCTAAGGTATATCCTGTCCTTGATAATAGTGCAGATTCAATTATTAACATATTTTTGCAGAAATATGTGCCGAGATTTGGATGTCCGCAAACGATTCTCACTGATAATGGAAAAGAATTTGTGAATAGGAAATTTCAAAAATTAAGGCATGAAATGAATATTTATCACATTAAGACTTCGGTATACCATTCTCGTGCGAACGCAACAAATGAGAGGCAGCATCGTACCTTGTGTAACATCTTGGCAAAAAAATGTAGAAGAACGTAGTAGAGATTGGGACTTATATCTGGGACCTGCTTTGGGAGCAATACGGACAAACAACAATGAAAGTACCAATTTCTCGCCGTTTTATTTGGTGTATGGGAGGGAACCTATATTACACATTGATAATTTGTTGAAGCCAAAACGGAAATACATGGGAGAGGACTTCCACGAAATAATCTTACAAGAGATGCATAATGCGCATGTGAGAATGAGAAGGAATGTGAGTAAAGCCAGTGAGAGGAAATATGCAGATTGTAATACGCAACTACAAGAATTTAAGCTAGGAGATAGAGTATATTATAAGAAACATAAAAGAGGTTCTAAATTCGATAGCCATTGTGTTCCAGGCTATTATATTTTGGAAAAATTAGGTCCCGTTTCTTATTTCATTAAGAACCAAATTTCTGGGCATACAGCGCACGTACATGTCCAACATTTGAGAGGAAGTGATGAAAGGAAAGCTGAAAATATCCATTCAGAAGAGGAATTTAGTAGGTGAACCAATTATGTGATCCCCCCGGAATTAGAGAAAGTCACCGAACCTGAACAAATGATGTTAGAAATGTATGATGGCTCGGACGAACAACAGTCCGCCCCGAGACCGCCAACCATTTTCATAGAAGACGGAAGTGCTGCGGGCAGGGTTAACACGGAACATAATGTACCCAGCGGTTGCAGTAGTATTTCATTTGAAGAACCAGATGCTCAGTACTGAAACACTAGGCATGCATTAAAGAGAAAACTCGATAGGCAAAAATAGGGCGAAATTAAGAGAATGAGAAAAATGAGAGAGAAATCCTACAGTGAAGAGTCCATCCCTGTCCTTGAAAGACTTATGAGGAATCAAGACAGAAAAACCAGATTAGAACTTAAACAGAGAAACTTAGAGGCTAGTAGTACATATTTAGGAGAATATGAAATAAGTAATGGAGCAGAAGAAAAAGGAAATACAACTACGGAGGGAGGGGGGCGACTTATAAAGTTCTTGGTTTGATAACAGTGATGATGAACCCGGAAACGTTATGACAATTCTAAGGAATAGGGTGTACCAAAGGAATTTAGCATTGTTGAAGAGTAACCTAAAGAGACGGCGGGGTAGTACGATAGGATACTAAAATGGTAGTGTAGGTTATTCTTAGGCTCAGAAGAATGTCAGAAAAGAGCGGAATTAGGAATACCTATTAATATCTGTTAGATGAGGGATGATAGGGTTGACGGAAGCAGATAAGAAATTGAGTGGTCTGCCAGACTAACCAGCTGAGTGTGAGTGAGTTTGTGAGCGAGTGATTATAATAAGAATGTTTGAATTGTGATAGTTGACTATACAAGTATCTGCTTTTTGTAGCTGTGCTAAAAAAAAAGGCCCAGTGATTACATAGAAGATGAGAGTGAATAAATACATGGATGTTACTATATGCTAAAAGTATGTAGGCATGTTGGAAGGGAATGTTAAATAGGAGATTGAGTAGTATAATTGAATGCCGAGTTAGAGACATGGGCGAATTAAGCGTCCATTGCGCCTAGTGAATGGATAAGTTGAATTGCTGGAGTGAGTGTGTATGGGTGAAGGTATGGCTGTGTTGATTGTGGGAGACTTTATGTGACTACTCTATGTGAGTGACTTAGTGGAATTATGTAGTAGTTAGAACTGGGGGAATGTGGATAGTTATATTAATTCCCTACTAAATGGGAGGCGTGAGTGATTGGTTGTCCCGGGCTGCGTTTCTAGGGTGAGTTTTAAACCGCGGATTGACGCAAGGGGATTAATATGTTAGGGAATGGTGTAAAAAGGATGTTCGAAACTTCGACATTCGAATATCGTTTCTAGGAAAGTTTTTGGGTCGATCCCCTCGTGAGTATTGCCTAGGCGCTTGTATTAGAGAACTGTGAGGGTGTGTTGTGGGTAGTGGAGCGAGAGAAGGAATGGGTTGCTGTGTGGATTTGAGCAGCAAGGTTATAGATGGATGAAAGCGGTTGGTATTTAAATAAGCTGGGGTTGATTGTTCTTTTGCGTGTGGTAATGTGTTAAATTGTGTTTTTCCCCCCTTTCTGCTCTCGCTTTCCTTGGTGGCCACCGATTCTTTCTTTCTCTGTGTGTTGTTTGTTTTTGTGTCGTTCCATGAATGTTGCGAGGTATTTCAGGGTATATTGATGATGACAGATGCATATTTGCAGTAATACTATGGTTGGCAGCGGATCGCTGGCGACAGCCATGAATTTTGTGAGGTAATTCAGGGTATATTGTTGTTGACAGATGTAATTTTGTAGTAATACTATGCTCGGCAGCGGATCGCTGGCAACAGTCATGAGTATAGTGGGGTATTTCAGGATATTTTCTTGATGATAGAAGTAAGTAATAGTGATACCATGGTCGGCAGCGAAATGCTGACGTTGACCATGAGCTACGCAGGAAAAAGAACAAGAAACAAAGTAATTATGGTGAAGGATGATTCCTTTGTAGGGCAGAACATGGCTATTTCAGACTACAATGATTAATCTAAATCTGGGGATTTTTCTTTTTGTGGTGTTATGACAATGTGAATGATATATCATTAGGTTTTGTATTGAATAGTTAGTTAGATTTTACGAATGTTACTTATGGGTATATTGTTGTTAATAAGGGAAGGTTACGAAGTATTAGAAAAGTTTTTTTTTTAAATTGACTAGTCGCTTGTTAGTAGTTAGAGATTATTTCAGGTTAGAGTGTGTAGTGAGTTAGAGTTCAGAGAAAATAGAGGTTTTGATCTAAGACTTTTCTAGAAAAAGTCTCAAAAATGACAAAGGGAAAATCTATAACAGAGCGTGTGTTATAGCAATTGCACAGTCGACGGTCGTGGTTCAAAATGGCATAGCTCAGGTCTGAAACTTAAATATTGAAGATATTTACTGTGCAATTCAAATATTAGCAAGCAGCGCACGGTCAAGCACAATCGCTTGATGATGCGACGGCTACTACGTATGTTGACAACAATCAACGTGCGGCACAGAAGCCATCTAGCCAGCGACCAAGCAAGACGCTCGGTCCTTGATGAACGATTTGATTCCATCTAGTTTTAGTCGAATCCGTCAATTACTTAGGCCCTTAATATGTGTGATGAAAGGATTAATGTAAAAGGAACCACCAAAAATGTATTTTTTTGTTTTGTTTTTTGAGATAACATCATAATGAAGTGGGACAATATCAGCTTATTAAGAGAGGTGTTAGGCAAGCATGTGTAATGTCTCCAGATCATTTTCCCTATACAGTGAAAATATTTTCAGAAATGTAAAGGATATAAATGGAATCAGCATTGGAGGAGGAAACATCAATAACATTAGATATGCAGATGATATAGTAGGCCTATTAATTGCAGACAATGCACAGGATCTGCAACAATTAGTGAATGCGGTTGTTGTACACATTGATCAACTGGGGTTAGAATTAAATTGTAAAAAGACACAGGTTATGGTCGTCACTAGAAAGAACGATGTGCCACAATGTAATATACAAGTATATGCAAATATTCTTCAACAAGTGAATCGGTACAATTATCTCGGAACAGTCATAACATCTGATGGGAGATGCCTTGAAGAGATTAGAACAAGAATCGCCGTGGCGAAAGTAGCCGTTAGCAAGATGAAAAACATTCTGAGCAATAAAAAGATGTCAATTGAAATGAGAATAAGAGTGCTGAGTGGATACATAGAGCCTGTTCTTTTGTATGGATGTGAAACTTGGACAATCAGCAGTCAAGCTGAAAAAACATCTGATCGCTGCAGAAAAGTGGTTTCTGAGGAAAATGCAAAGAATACCATGGACAGATAGAAAAACCAATGACCAAGTACTACAGGAGACAAATGAAAATGGTAAATTGATTAGAGAAATTAGACGTAGACAGTCAAAAAGTGTTGGACATGTTATGAGAAGAAATGGATTGGAGAACTTAGTGACAACTGGCAAGATCGAAGGGAACAGACCAAGAGGAAGACTGAGAGGAAAACACCTGGATGGCTTGGCCACATGGCATGGCCGAGACAGGAACACTCAGCTGATCCACGACTCTGGTGATCGAGTGAAATGGCGAGTCATGACCGCCCACGCTTTCCGGCATGGCGCATGATTGATTGATTAACATCAAGAATGAAATAAATGCCTTTTGAACAGTAAACTAAGTGACATGACCATATTTTTTATGCTATTTGACGTGCTGACTTGGAACCGCCCTTTTTGTACCAGAAACCAATAAGGGATGCCAAAACCTAAAAACTACCGAGGCTGTCTTATACATTATTCTACGTTTCAAAGATTTTTGATTTTCGTTGAAGCATTAACCTCGAAAATTACCGCTACTGTTCGACACCTATTTGCTGTCTGAGTTGAGAATGTTGTTCAAGATGCTTTACGATCCGGCTGCCATGGACCCCTCTGCGGCGGTTTTCCACAATGGGTGGCGGCTCTGCCAAACTTGGCGGAAATGAGAACTTCCAATTTTATCATGAGTTTTATGAATCAACATCGACAAATTGCAAATGTTCGGATGGAAGATCATAGTGGCTAGAAACAGAGAACTCCAGATGCCCTAGTTGGTTAATATTTAATATGGCATTGGTAGTTAATCAATATCCTTTGATGGGTTATTAATTGTTGTCTATTATTAGGGTTGTTAATTGATGTCTGTTGATGGTGTAGTTAAGTTATGCTTATGGATGGGGAGGGCAGTCTGTCTTTTTGTAGGGTAATTAATTGTTGTCCATTGAGTGGGTGGCTAGTCACGGTTCACTAATGGGATAAGTCACAGTCAACTAATGGGATAAGTCACAGTTCACTCATTGGATAAGTCACAGTCCAGTAATGGGATAAGTCACAGTCCACTCATGGGATAAGTCACAGTCCACTCATGGGATAAGTCACAGTTTATTCATGGAATAAGTCACAGTCCACTAATGAGATAAGTCACAGTCCACTCATGGGATAAGTCACAGTCCACTCGTGGGATAAGTCACAGTTCACTCATGGAATAAGTCACAGTCCCTAATGGGATAAGTCAAATTCCATTCATGGGATAAGTAACAGTCCTCTAATGCGATAAGTCACAGTCCACTAAAGGGATAAGTCACAGTCCACTAATGGGATAAGTCACAGTCCATTCATGGGATAAGCAACAGTCCATTCATGGGATAAGTCACAGTCCACTCATAGGATAAGTCAAGTCCACTCATGTGATAAGTCATAGTCCACTCATGTGATAAGTCATAGTCCACTCATGGGATACATAACAGTCCATTCAGGGGTATAAGTCACAGTCCACTAATAGGATAAGTCACAGTTCACTAATGGGATAAGTCACAGTCAACTAACTGGATAAGTCACAGTCGACTCATGTGATAAGTCACAGTCCACTAATGTGATAAGTCACAGTCCACTAATGGGATAAGTCACAGTCCACTCATGGGATAAGTCACAGTCAACTTACTGGATAAGTCAGAGTCTACTCATGGGATACGTCACAGTCAACTAATGGGATAAGTCACAGACCACTCATGGGATAAGTCACAGTCCACTAATAGGATAAGTCACAGTACACTAATGGGATACGTCACAGTCCACTAAAAGTATAAGTCACATTACACTAATGGGATAAGTCACAGTCTACTAATCGGATAAGTCACAGTCCACACATGGGATAAGTCACAGTCCATTCATGGGATAAGTCACTGTCCACTAATGGGATACGTCACAGTCCACTAATGGGATAAGTCACAGTCCACTAAAGGGATAAGTCACATTACACTAATATGATAAGTCACAGTCTACTAATGGGATAAGTCACAGTCCTTTCATGGAATATGTCCGAGTCAACTAACGGGATAAGTCAGAGACCACTCACGGGATAAGTCACAGTCCACTAACGGGATAAGTCACAGTCCACACATGGGATAAGTCACAGTCCACACATAGGATAAGTCAAATCCACTCATGTGATAAGTGACAGTCCACTCATGGGATAAATCACAGTCCATTCATGGGATAAGTCACAGTCCACTAATAGGATAAGTCACAGTCCACTAATGGGATAAGTCACAGTCAACTAACGGGATAAGTCACAGTCCACCTATGGGATAAGTCACAGTCAACTAACGGTATAAGTCACATTCCACTATTGGGATAAGTCACAGTCCATTCATGGGATAAGTCACAGTCAACGAACGGGATAAGTCACAGTCTACTCATGGGATACGTCACAGTCGACTAATGGGATAAGTCACAGACCACTCATGGGATAAGTCACAGTCCACTCATGGGATAAGTCACAGTTCACTCATGGAATAAGTCACAGTCCACTCATGGGATAAGTCACAGTTCACTCATGGAATAAGTCACAGTCCACTAATGGGATAAGTCAAAGTCCACTCATGGGATAAGTCACAGTCCACTCATGGGATAAGTAACAGTTCACTCATGGAAAAAGTTACAGTCCACTAATGGGATAAGTCAAAGTCCATTCATGGGATAAGTCACAGTCCATTCATGGGATAAGTCACAGTCCACTATTGCGATAAGTCACAGTCCACTAATGGGATAAGTCACAGTCCACTAAAGGGATAAGCCACAGTCCATTCATGGGATAAGCAACAGTCCACTCATGGGATAAGTCAAGTCCACTCATGTGATAAGTCACAATCCACTCATGGGATAAATCACAGTCCATTCATGGGATAAGTCACAGTCCACTAATAGGATAAGTCACAGTCCACTAACGGGATGAGTCACAGTCCACTCATGTGATAAGTCACAGTCCACTAATGTGATAAGTCACAGTCCACTAATATGATAAGTCACAGTCCACTAATGGGATAAGTCACAGTCCACTCATGGGATAAGTCACAGTCAACTAACGGGATAAATCACAGTCTACTTATGGGATACGTCACAGTCAACTAATGTGATAATTCACAGACCACTCATGGGATAAGTCACAGTCCACTAACGGGATAAGTCACAGTCCACTAATGGGATAAGTCACAGTCCACTAACGGGATATGTCACAATACATTCATGGGATATGTCACAATCAACTAACGGGATAAGTCACAGACCATTCATGGGATAAGTCAAGTCCACTAACGGGATAAGTCACAGTCCACACATGGGATTAGTCACAGTCCACACATGGGATAAGTCACAGTCCACTCATGGGATAAATCACAGTCCACTAATGGGATAAGTCACAGTCCACTAATGGGATAAGTCACAGTCCACTAAAGGGATAAGTCACAGTCCACTCATGCGATAAATCACAGTCCACTAATGGGATAAGTCACAGTCCACTAATGGGACAAGTTACATCCACCCATGGGATAAATCACAGTCAACTAACGAGATAAGTCACAGTCCACTAATGGGATAAGTCACAGTCCACTAATGGGATAAGTCACAGTCCACCCATGGGATAAGTCACAGTCCACCCATGGGATAAGTCACAGTCCACCCATGGGATAAGTCACAGTCAACTAAAAGGATAAGTCACAGTCCATTCATGGGATAAGTCACAGTCCACTAAAGGGATAAGTCCTATTACACTAATCTGATAAGTCACAGTCCACTAATGGGATAAGTCACAGTCCACTAACGAGATAAGTCACAGTCCATTCATGGGATAAGTCACAGTCCACTAAAGGAATAAGTCACAGTACACTAATGGGATAAATCACAGTCCACTAATGGGATAAGTCACAGTCCACAAAAGGGATAAGTCACATTACACTAATGGGAGAAGTCACAATCCACTAATGGGATATGTCACAGTCCACTAATGGGAAAAGTCACAGTCCACTGATGTTTGTCTATGCTTCACGGACTACACACACGCGTTTGACGATGTGAATCGTGAGGAAATGATCAAATAAAAAAATACACATTGAAGGCAAATATATGTGAACAATAATGAACATATATTGGCAGCAAACAGCAGCTGTCATATAATAAACACGTCGGTGTACTTGGAAGCGTGTCGGACAAGGCTGTATACTGTGCACAGCAGTGTTTCCCAACCTTTTTTGTGCCATGCCCCACCTAAGCCTTTCTAAAATTCATATCCCCCCACCCCGCCCGCCCGCCCCCCCCCCCCCCCAAACATATACATTATTTTTAATATTCAAAATGTTCACTAAAGAAACTTGAATGATAGGTTTTAGGAAGAAATCACTAGGATATAATTGAGCAAACACAGTAAGTAAGTTTTCAAAACATATAATGGGGAACTGAAATTCAAGTATAAAATAATTTTAATGAAAGATTTTTCTATATTATTTTAATTATTAGTAATTATTTATTATTTAAATTTAGTGAGATCCTTGCGCTTGATGCTTGCTGCAAAGAGATCTTATGTCAGGTTCCAATTTAGTTAACTTCAGTCTCAAGTCTGCCCGTTTTGTTATATCCAGCCGATTTCTTCCATTTTCGAATTGCCCTCCTTAACAATCGAATTGCCCCCCCCCCCCCTGTGGGGCGTGGGGCCCCACGTTGGGAAATACTGGTGCACAGTATCCTGTGTCCTTATTTGTTTTCATTGTACAGTGAACATATAATGAGATCGACAGAAAATATGCCAGGGGCCGACGTTAGTGGCCATAAAATAACTAACTTAATGTTGCTGATGACAGTATAATGACAGCAATAAGTTAGAAGACAGCGAAAGCAGAATCTTTAGGGTCTTGTCTGATAGCACTGAAGGGTGTCAGCGCACGAAATGATATATGCTGTTGGATATCATAAGATGTGGACAAGCATTACCAACTACGCCACTCAACAAGGCACTTGAAGATGATGATAAATGAATGTAACAACTACAATTAGAGATTGCTTAATGAGAAAACTAAGATTACAGCTTTTATAATGAGAAAACTAACATTACAACTTGTATAATGAGAAAACTAAAATTTGTGTCACCTTTAAACAAGAAAACGATCAGGAAGATTTTGGAATGGCTGAGGATGAAACTCCACTCATCCTAGAGCTGTCTCAATGGCAAGTTCCGGCTACAATTTATATTTCAGCTCCAAAAGATAACAAACCATTGCCCTCATCTATCACAGGTGACGTATATATATATATATATGTCTGCATACAATACTACAAACTCTCAAATGTTCACATGTGATATTGATGTCCTCAATTATAAAGGCCACCTCATGATCATCAAATTATCCTCCTACCCAGATATATATCAATGATGTGGAAATCACCCACCCAGACATGTGGACAGATGCAGGTGTTGTTCATGAAGTACACGGGTTCCTGCGCCCAGTAAACAATCGGTGTGATTTGAATGTTAGGGAGACATCTTTGGTAAGTTTCATGAAATTTCACCAGTACTGCATTTGTTGAGTTACTGTATATTATTAATATCAAAATCTTTCGTCGCAGCAACTGGATGGACTCCATGTAGAATGCATAAAGCTGAGGCAGACAGCAGAGCACATACTCCAGGATTGCCCAAACTACAACATATCCAGGCGAACCTTCTGGCCTAGAGAGACAACAGTGGAAGATAAACTCTATGGTCCGCTGAGTGAGCTAAAAAAAGACTGTTAGATTCATACAAGAGACAACATTGCAGTTATAAACATATTTCAGCCGAACGAAAGAATAATAATAATAATATATATATATATATATATATATATATATATATATATATATATATATATATATATATATATATATATATATATATATATATATACACTAGCTGACCCGGCCCGGCTTCGCCCAGTCCTTGGTGGGGAGCATCTCATTTAATTCATATAATTAGCCATATAAGCTCCCGTTCCCGTTACCGACTGTCTGTCTGTCTGTCTGTCTGTCTGTCTGTCTGTCTGTCTGACCCGGCATCGCCCAGTCCTTGGTGGGGAGCATCTCATTTAATTCATATAAGTAGTCATATAAGTTCCCGTTCCCGTTACCGACTATCTGTCTGTCTGTCTGTCTGTCTGTCTGTCTGTCTGTCTGTCCGTCCGTCCCTCCCTCTCTGTCTGTCTGTCTGCCTGTCTGTCTAATCATTTATTGGTTGCAGTTAGAACAACCTTAGATAAACGAAGACCAACTTACAAAAAGCATTTGAAAGAGCACTTGAAAGATCTTTACATCTTCCCCCAACAATTAACTTGGGTAAATGGAGCGGCGGCAGCAGCATCAGCAGAAGAAGGAAAAGGAGGAGTAGACAACTGCAGCGAAAAGGTGGGTCTGTCTATCTATCTGACCCGGCGTGACTTCGCCCAGCTCCTGGAGTGTAGCGTCTCATTAAATTCATACAACAAAAAAAGTAACTTAAAAAAATGCCCTTCTACACACCATCCATTATTTTTAATGAAAACGCTTTCTAATCACCTGCATGACTACAGTAACTTCTTAAGCAAAAAAAGATGAGTTACAATGTTATGCATTGTGCATTATTTTTATGAAAACTTTGAAAATGCCTTACAGATTGTATCATTATTTATTATAACTCATATGCCGGTACATAACTATGGACAAAGAGTTTATAAATCTTTGAAAACGATGCCACAATATGACTATAAGTTATACAGAAATGTTATGCCCCTTGAAATAACTTTTATAGAGTTAGGTCCCCTGAGATATATTAAATTATGATGAAAAGTGAAAAATGAAATAATACCGGGTAAGCATGCGATTTCACACTAAAAAAATATGACAGTGGGCTGCACTGGATTGAAAGAAAGGCGTGTAGAAAATTTCATCTCAATCGGATAGGCCGTTCGCGAGCGCACAAAGGACATACGGACATACAGACAGACAGACAGACAGACGGAGATCGCAATTTATATATAAGATATATATATATATATATATATATATATATATATATATATATATATATATATATATATATATATATATATATATATATATATCTATAAAACAAAGTGTATGTATGTAAATATGTATGTATATATGTATGTATGTAAATATGTATGTCCTTTATTTGTTCGCGAACGGCCCATCCGATTGAGATGAAATTTTCTACACGCCTTCCTTTCATTCCAGAGCTGTCAACTGTCATAGTTTTTTTTTCTTCTTCCTCCTCCTCCCTCCTCCCCCTCCCAAAATACGTACGTAAATATATGATGATGATGATGAAAGAATCCCCGAACCAAAACGCTAGGGAAAGGGAAGAAAATGACGTGACTACACAGAATCGTCACACGGCAATCATCATCATTAAGTGCCGTGCCGGCTGGCGTAGGCGTTCATGGCTCTCCGTAGATCTCAGTCTTTGGTTTTTTGGATCAACTCTGCTGCTGATATTCCTCCATGCCACGGCAATATCAATAACAATTCATCTTTTTATGTGTAAGGAAGTTATCTACAGTCGTGTAGAAGGGAAGAACTAGACGAGTATGAATTCGGAATGGCGAACTCTCTCCCCCTCTCTTCTCCTCCCTCTACCGCCTCCCTCAACCCTTCTCCTCTTCCTCCTCCCTCTCATCCCTCTCCCTCCTCCCTCCTCCATCTCCCTCTTCCTTCTCCCTCTTCCTCTCCCCTCCTCCTCCATCCTCCTCCCTCCTTCTCCCTCCGCCTCCTCCCCCCTCCTCCCTCATCTTCCCTCCTCCTCCCTCTCCCTCCTCATCCCTCCTCCTCCTGCCTCCCTCCTCCTCCTCCTCCTGCCTCCTTCTCCCTCATCATCCTCCCTCCTCCTCCCTTCTTCTCCCTCTTCCCTCTTCCTTCTCCTACCTCCTCCCTCCTCCTCCTCCCTCCACCCTCCTCCTCGCTTCTCCTCCTCTTCCTCCTCCCTTTCCTTCCTCCTCCTCCTCCCTCTACCTCCTCCTCCCCCTACCTCTTTCCTCCTCCCTCCTCCTCCCCTTCCACCTCTCTTTCCTTCCTCCCCTCCTCATTCTCCCTCCTTCCTCTCCCTCCTTCCTCCTCCTCCTTCCTTCTTCTCCCTCCTCCTCCTGCTCCCTCCTCCCCCTCCTCCTTCCTCCTCCTCCCTCTCCTCCTCCTCACTCCTTCTCCTCCCTCCTCCTCCTCCCTCTACCTCCTCCCTCCTCCTCCCTTCACATTCCTCCTCCTCCCTCTTCCTCCTCCTCCCTCCTCCTCATCCCTCCTCCTCCCTCCTCCTCATCCCTCCTCCTCCCTTCTCCTCCTCCCTCCACCTCCTCCTCCCTTCACATTCCTCCTCCTCCCTCTTCCTCCTCCTCTCTCCTCCTCCTCATCCCTCCTTCTCCCTCCTCCTCCTTCTTCCTCCCTCCTCCTCATCCCCCTCCTCCTTCCTCCTTCCTCTCCTCCTCCTCCTCCTCCCTCCTCCTCCTCCCTCTACCTCCTCCCTCCTCCTCCCTTCACATTCCTCCTCCTCCCTCTTCCTCCTCCTCCCTCCTCCTCATCCCTCCTCCCTCCTCCTCCTCCCTCCTCCTCATCACTCCTCCTCCCTCCTCCTCCTTCTTCCTCCCTCCTCCCCCTCCTCCTCCCTCTCCGCCTCCTCCCTCCTCCTCCTCCCTCCTCCTCCCTCCTCCTCCCCCCTCCTCCTCCTCCCTCCTCCTCCCTCTACCTCCTCCTCCTCCCTCCTCCTCCCTCTTCCTCCTCCCCCCTCCTCCCTTCACATTCCTCCTCCTCCCTCTTCCTCCTCCTCCCTCCTCCTCTCTCCGCCTCCCTCCTCCTCCTCCCTCTACCTCCTCCCTCCTCCTCCCTTAACATTCCTCCTCCTCCCTCCTCCTCCCCTCCTCCTCTTCCCTCCTCCTCCTCCCCCTCCTTCTCCCTCCTCCCTCTTCCTTCTCCTCCTTCTCCCTCCTCCTTCTCCCTCTTCCTCCTCCCTCTTCCTTCTCCCTCCGCCTCCTCCCTCCTCCTACTCTCTCCTCCTCCTCCCTCCTCCTCCCTCTCCCTCCTACTCCCTATCCTCCTCCTGCTCCCTTCTCCTCCTTCGTTCTCCTCCTCCCTCCTTCTCCCTCCTCCTCCCTCTTCCTCCTCCCTCCTCCTCGCCTCCTCCTCCACCCTACTCCTCCCTCCTCCTCCTAATCCCTCCTCCTCCCTCCTCCTCCCTCCTTCTCCCTCTACCTCCTCCCCCCTCCTCCCTTCACATTCCTCCTCCTCCCTCTTCCTCCTCCTCCCTCCTCCTCTCTCCGCCTCCCTCCTCCTCCTCCTCCCTCTACCTCCTCCCTCTTCCTCCCTTCACATTCCTCCTCCTCCCTCCTCCTCCTCCCCTCCTCCTCTTCCCTCCTCCTCCTCCCCCTCCTTCTCCTCCTTCTCCCTCTTCCTCCTCCCTCTTCCTTCTCCCTCCGCCTCCTCCCTCCTCCTACTCTCTCCGCCTCCTCCCTCCTCCTACCTCTCCTCCTCCTGCATGGGCGAAATAGAGAACACACTGAACCGTTCAACAGGGATTCATTGTCAAAGAAATGTGGTTATTAAGACAAACGAAAGTGAGGGAAATGAAATACTTTGGGCGTGTAGAGTCTGGAAAAGATGTATATGGAGGGAGGCCTTACGAGTAAGCGGACAAGAGGAAAACCCAACATGGATGGGTATATCTTATATATAAAAGGCGATCTCCGTCCGTCTGTCTGTCTGTCTATATGTCCCTAATGCGCTCGCGAACGGCCCATCCCATTGAGATGAAATTTTTTACATGTCTTCCTTTCATTCCAGCGCAGCCCACTGTCATATTTTTTTTAGTATGAAATCGGCTGCTTACCGAAAATTATTTCATTTTTCATTATAATTTCATCTATCTCAGGGGACTTAACTCTGTAAAAGTTATTTCAAGGGGCATAACTTTTCTGTATAACTTATAGTCATATTGTGGCATCGTTTTCAAAGATTTATAAACTCTTTGTCCATAGTTATGTACCGGCATATGAGTTATAATAAATAATGATACAATCTGTAAGGCATTTTCAAAGTTTTCATAAAAATAATGCATAATGCGTAACATTGTAACTCATCTTTTTTTGCTTAAAGAATGAATAAATAATAGTTACCTTATCTCTATCAAGTTTGAAGATTTTATATTTCTTTACACTGTCGCCAACTCTAAGAAGACATGGAACAACCTCAGCCATTATTAAATCTACAGGCATATGCGTTATATTCCTCCTCCTCCTCCTCTCCCCTCCTCCACCTCCTACCCTCTTCCTCTTCTCCTCCCTCTTCCTCCTCCATCCTCCTCTTCTCTCTTTCTCCTCCTCCTCCCTCCTCCTCCCTCTGCCTCCTCCCAGCTCCTACTCCTCCTTTTTCTTCTTCTTCTGCTGCTGCTGCCGCTACTCCATTTACCCAAGTTAATATATTACCAAGTTGGTCTTCGTTTATCTAAGGTTGTTCTAACTGCAACCAATAAATGATTAGACAGACAGACAGACAGACAGACAGACAGACAGACAGACAGACAGACAGATAGACAGACAGACAGACAGACAGACAGACAGACAGACAGACAGTCGGGAACGGGAACGTATATGACTACTCATATGAATTAAATGAGATGCTCCCCATCAGGGGCTGGGCGAAGCCGGGCCGGATCAGACAGATAGACAGACAGATAGACAGACTGACAGACAGACAGACAGACAGACAGATAGATAGTCGGGAACGGGAACGTGAGCTTATATGACTACTTATATGAATTAAATGAGATGCTCCACACCAGGAGCTGGGCGATGCCGGGCCGGGTCAGACAGACAGACAGACAGACAGACAGACAGACAGACAGACAGTCGGTAACGGAAACGGGAACTTATATGACTACTTATATGAATTAAATGAGATGCTCCCCACCAAGGACTGGGCGAAGCCGGGCCGGGTCAGCTAGTATATATATATATTGCAGTCAGGTCTTAGTCAGATATGACTGAGCTACCGTATAACAGTAGACGGTACTACCTGGTTTCTGTTAGCGCCGAACGTTGGGCGGCGCTTACCAAACCCGACACCCCACATTGTGCCAACGGCTTCGGGCGGAAGAGCGCAATTGGGAGGGTACAAGCCTTACCCTGGTGCGAGGAAATGCAAGCTAAAGACAAAATTGTCATGGCAGGGCAGACCAGGCCTCTAAAAGTTGGCTTCTAAAAGTTTCATTGTTGTTGACTGTCAACTATTTTTTCTCCTTTTGACTGCCGTTGTTCGAAAATGAAATGATACAAGTTCTTGCTGAACATTATCCACAAAACTGAATATAGAAGAAACACACAGTGCGACTTAGAGTTACACCAGACAACTGTGATCATTTACAAGGTTGGATGCTTTCATACTGAAGATTTAGGCTACACTGACACGCTTTTGTAAAGCTAGTTTAAATTGTAGGCGAAGGCAGCATGAAACATTAACTACAGATATTCGAATGTGAATAGATGATTAATAGTATGCCTAATTGACTACTAACAACCACACTTTGTTTTAATGCTCTACACATTTACATTGCTTTTTTAACGTGGCGTGATATTATTGATACATTCCAGTGACTAAAAGGGAAAGTGATATTTTCTTATGTTCCTCTTTATCAGGGGCCGTGTGGAGACTGTACAGCTCACAATCTGACGTGCCCTGACGGATTTACATCTCTTGGTGCGGCACATATCATAGAATACAGATGCTACTTTCTAATGTCCCCAGATGAACATGAAGAAACAGTTGGCTGTCAACAGATCTGTGCTAGAGATACAAGTGTATGCATTATTGTGTAGAAAACACGTTCTGTGCAATCTGATATTGTATATTATAGATAGTGTAACATTTATGGCATTGCATTGTTCATCCATACTCATTCACCATAGCAAACTAACCCGTATTTATAATGACGTATGTTCCAAACTGCTGTCTTAGCCGCGTGAACACCGAACCTAGCAAAGTCCCTACAAGGCTTATGCATTCATCACCTCGGGAAGCAACAGTCCCAACTCCTGGCCTTCAGGTAGCAGAACTGTTTTAACTAACAGGAAAAAGGGCGATGGCGAGTCTGTGCACCGTAAAACCAGACTGGTCGAAATATATATGTACATACATACATGTGCCGACACATGTGTAAATACTGATATATCTAAACTCTAGTAAGACCAGTCTACAGTAGCAAAAGAAAGGTGATGAAGACAGGGAGGCAGTCGGCCAGGTGGCGTACACACATATACCAGGATGCCACACAAACATGCCATGAATTATGTCGATTACTGCAACAAATCATGGTTCTCGCCCTGCTATGGACCCACGGGCAGGTGCAGTACCGCGCCATATGCATAGAAAGGGTCCAACCAAATCGACTGGAGCTCCTTCTCAGAAGTCTTGTGGTGCCAAGGGACACGAGAGCGCGGGGCCATATCAATTACAGACCATAATACACTGAAATGCGGAAGGAGTCGGCAATAAACAACATAGAGCTAGAAAACATCTTAAATGAAGAAGAAGTAAATGTAAGCTACTTGCAAGAAATTCGGCTCAATGAAAACATGGCCTTCAAAATCAGAGGCTACCAGTGCAACCGATCTAACCAAAAGGACAGGCAAAAGGGTGGGATACTGCCCTTTATAAAGAATAATATCACTGCATCCCAAATTGAAGTATACATGAAAGGGGTCGAACTTAAGACAGACAATACAGATATACATCTGACCAATTACTACTGTCCAAGTGATCGCCCACAAACACTAGACACATTACCATTACAAGAAAGAAATGATTGTGTTTGGCGATTTTAACAGTCACTCACTGAGCTGGAACTATGATCACATGGAATAGAGAGAAGAGAGACTAAACTACTGGCTGGATGGGAATAGATTTACTTTGATTAACAAGCCATGTGAACCTCACGCCTTCTACTCGGGATCATGGCACACCACAACTACACCCGACATGGTGTTTCATTCACCAGTCTTTTAACTGAAAGTAGCACACACTCGAAGTGGAATACACCAAAGTAGCCTGGACAATTTACAAACATCGCACCAGCATACTGGTTAGCCCTCTGGACACAGATACAGACATAAATAAAGTAGTTGAAGAGTTCAGCACGCGCATACTACAGACATCACGAGGAGAAATACCAAGAGGTGCTCGTACAATAATATAAACCGTACTGGTGTAGTGAGATAGAGCAGCTGCAATATGATGTGGAAGTATGTAGAAAGCAAACAGAAAGCCAAACTTTTCCAGAGTCCCACAATAAACATGTTAAAGCCAATTTCCAAAGGGCCACGTTACTGGCTAGATCAATAACTAGCAGGAGATAACAGTCATTAAAATTTGAAAGAGTCACAGGGATGTTATGGAAACTAGTAAATATACTTAACGTTGAAGATAAACTCAATGATTGCACTACATGAAGACCGACATAACTTAACAGGAAAGCAAGCAGTTGACCAGCTTGAGAAATAATTTACCAATTCCATTTAATCTGGCTCCAGTAGCTGATGCTCTGCAAGTCCAGATATAGTCACATAAATGGTGTATGTTCCATATCAGTATTTCTGCAGTCACTTCTAGTCATCTGTGTGTTGACATGCGGTGGCATGGTCAGGTGTAAGTCCATCTAAAACAATAAGCTTCTAGTGCTTGCTTGCTTGCTTGTGTTCAATGGCTTGAGCTCCAACGCAAAGTCCTGTATGTCGGATGAAGGCATCCTGTTGTCCAACATCAGTGTGATGTCATACAGGACCTGAGGTTTGCGTGAGTATCCGTTGTCCCATGTCTGGCTTATTGGTGTGCAGACTGGTGGTTCCTTGCCATACAGGCAGACACTCTCCGACTTCGGAGGAATCGGCGATCCTATTGACTTCAGCCAGGACCCCGAAGGGACCTGTTGCCCAGGACGCTCGGGGGACGCGTCAATAGGTCTTGGCCAGTATATAACCCGGCCCTGGTGCCTTGGAAACACCTCTGCGTCCCAGCTTCTAGTGAATATGACCAATCATCTACTGGAATGTACCCTCGAATTTGAGATTGTGAACACCCTGTTTTTGAGTGCACAACCTAAGAGCTGCCACATCCTTCTTCATTTAGTGAAAAATTTGAGATTTAGTAAATAATGAGAGACTCAGTGCATCCTGAGGATTCAGTACAACCTGAGAGATTCATTGCAATCTATTGGTACAATACAACATGTGAGATTCAGTACAACCTGAGACATTTAGTACAGTCTGTGGTGGTACAGTGCAACATGAGAGATTCAGTACAACCTGCCAGATTCAGTACAACCTGAGAGATTCAGTACAATGTGTGGAGACACGGTACACTCGGTGGATATTCGGAACATTCTGAGAGATTCAGTAAAATCTGTAAGATTGTGAACAATCTGGATTCAGTACAATCTGAGAGATTCAGTACAATCTGAGAGATTCAGTACAATCTGATAGTTTCAGTACAATCTGTGGAGGTACAGTACAGCATGAAAGATTCAGTACAATCTGAGAGATTCAGTACAATCTGTGAGGTACAGTACACTCTGAGGAGATTCAAAACAATCTGAGAGATTCAGTATAATCTGAGAGATTCAGTACAACACGAGTGATTCAGTACAACATGTGAGATTCCGTACATTCTGACTGATTGCAGGCACAATGACAGATTCAGTAATATCTGGAGGCTGTGTGACAAAACCCACTATAACTGTTATTGAATGTCTGACTGACTCATGTCAAATACAAGTTTGTTGTATTTCTTTAGGGAATGCCGGAATGAAATAGGTAAAGACCATAAATGACATTAAAGAGTGTTTTTCACTGATATTTTTGTCTTCCAGAAAACAGAATGCTGTGGTGGTTACTATGGACCACATTGTGATGGTGAGTATCAATTCTGGAGTCGAACATGGAGTTAAGAGTTTAAACACTGGATATTAAGGACTGGGTATTTCTGTTGGGAACAAATCATCAAGGCCAACCATCTTGAAAGAGATAGTATTTCTTCAGGCTGGGCAAGAAGAAATCAATAAGTGTCAGTTAACCATTGGAATAGTCAATTCTGGGCGGATGGGATAACTGTAACATACAAACACATGCATGCAAATTTTGCCAGCTTGCCATAGTGGTTAGTTCAGATAGATGATAGACCTGGCTAGTGACGACACCTTTAAGAGCTCTCTGACATACTGAGCGGCAAAGTGTCCTTGAGCCTTTAATGAGAAACTTCTGCCTTATTGATCATCGGTGTATACTTGATGGTTCGGCGAGACACTCTGTTTGATGTTCCTGGCTTATTGACTGTCAAAGTATACTTGATGGTTCAGCGAGCCACTTTGTTGAAGTTCCAGATTTATTGAGTGTCAACATATACTTAATCGTTCAGTGAGACATCTTGATGAGCTGTCTGACATATTGAGTGTTAACGTAAGCTTGATAGATGATGGGTCTTGAATCCCCGTGTTCTTATTGCCTCCAATGTCTAGTGTATTCTGGTGACCACTCTGCTTCGCGTCTTCAGTGAACACAAGTATATACTTGTTAATGGAGGTCGCATGGCAGAATGGATCAGAGAACTCGCTCTTAAACTTCCCGTGTACTTATTCCGGAATAGGTCCCTACACCGGTCAGTTGGACTAAAATGTTACCTTTTCGTATTTAACTTAGGAACGTAAATTAAAAGTGCCTCAGAAGTCGGGGTGGATCGTCCTGATAGCAAGAGACACTGGTAATATGGAAAGCTAATCCACACATCCGAACAAGTCCATTGAACTTGAAGTAGTACTAGGTGTATGGACTACGCTTGAGTTCAAAGCCAGCGAGCGAAAACCAACCAACCAAACAAACAAACAAACAAACACGTGTGAATACATTTTCTATCCCATAGTATCAGTGATTGTTCAGTCTTATTCTTATAGCCTATGCTGTGCTGCATGGGTGATCATGTCTATCCGCGCCTTCTTTCTCGTGTGCTGCCATTCATTTCTGATACCGACATTCCTTCATATCACAATGTCACACTGTCCAGCATCTTCTCTATTGGTTTATTGGTGACTCTCCTCCCTTCCAGCTTTTCCGTTGTGACGAAATACTCCAACTTTCCCGTTGTGACGAAATACTCCAGCTTTCCCTTTGTGACAACATACTCCAGCTTTCTCTTTCTCATAGCATATCCAGAGAATGCGGACAGCCTCATTCTAGTACGAGTAACCAGTTCTTTTCGTGAGTTAACTTCTCTCAAGATATCTTCATTGATCTCTCCTCCATCAACGGTGGTCGCATCACTCTTCTATGAAACCAAACCTGCACAGCTTTCAAATAATTCCTCTGACGTCTGCTAATTGTCCATGATTTGCTTTAGTACATCCGGATTTGCATTATATAGCTCTGAAGAACTCTCTCCTCACCTCGATGGAAAAAGATATATTGCAAAGAATATTCTCCGTATTTTAAAATATTGTCTTTGTTTGACTATTCTAAAAATTAACGTCCTTAACACATCTTCCATCTTCGGTTCTTGTGGTACCAAAATACTCTAAAGCATTGACTTGTTTCAGAATGGTTGCATTCATGTTGATGTTACACTTGGGTACACAATATTTCTTTTTTTAACAACCGTTACTTCTGTTTTTTTTTTTCCTGTTATTCAGACAAAGTCCTTTGTGTTGTCTCCTTTTTTGCATTTATTGTTCTGTGACTCACCGTAAGCAAACATTTCCCAAACAGCAAACTCTAAAAGACACAGGACAATGTTGTTTGTCCAGCAGTTATGATTAACTCGATGGACAGAATCCTCTGGAAGAGAAATAAGCCAGCATGGCGTGCAAAACATGCACTAGAACTTCATATCCTCGGAGAGACATATTAGAATGTAACATGGCCATGATTGAGCACAGCATCTCCAGACTGACTGGGATTAAGCTAGGGTTGGTCATGTTATATTATAATCTCACCAGGCAATGATTGAGCTCAGCATCTACAGACTGACTGGGAGTAAGCTAGGGTTCGTCCTGTTATATTAGAATGCAACCAGGTCCTGATTGAGCACATCATCTACAACCTGGTTAAGATTAGGCTAGGGTTGGTCATGATTCTTCCACGTTTTTTCAGGTATGTCAAATATATGTCGACATTTAGCAGCAACAATCATCTTTTTTCCATAAACAGGATGTCCAGGAGGCCCAGAAGAACCGTGTTCAGGAAATGGCGTCTGTGATGACGGAGTCAGTGGTTCTGGGAAATGCAAATGCAACCCTGGGTTTTCTGGAGATCTTTGTGATAGTTGTGAAAGTGCAGATCTCGTGCCTCCATATTGCAACACATGTGAGTAAATCTTCATATCTGCTGCCTCAATATTATATCACATGTGAGTAAAACTTTATATCTACTGCCTCCATATTGTAACATATGTGAGTAAAACTTCATACCTACTGCCTCCATATTGTAACATTTGTGAGTAAAACTACATATCTACTTCCTCCATATTGTAACATATGTGAGTAAAACTTCATACCTACTGCCTCCATATTGTAACATTTGTGAGTAAAACTACATATCTACTTCCTCCATATTGTAACATTTGTGAGTAAAACTACATATCTACTTCCTCCATATTGTAACATATGTGAGTAAAATGTCATATCTACAGCCCTCATATTGTAACATGTGAATAAAGCTTCATATCTACTCTTTTCATATTGTAACATATGAGAGTAAAATGATATATCTAATTCCTCTTATTATAACATACACGAGTAAAACTTCATATCTATTGAAATAACTGCTAGTTGAAGATATTGGGCGTGTTAAAATAACTGCTAGTTGAAGATAGAGGACGTGTTGACATAACTGCTAGATGAAGAAAGCACATGTGGTTTGGCGTCGCAGACAGCAGAGCACGTACTCCAGGATTGCCCAAACTACAACATATCCAGACGAACCTTGCTTTCAATTGCAGGGAAGATACTAGCCAGAATTCTTCTCAATCGCCTCACGGCCCATCTCGATCACGGTCTTCTTCCCGAGAGCCAGTGTGGCTTCAGAAAAGAACGTGGAACTGTTGACATGATTTTCGCTGCAAGGCAGCTGCAAGAGAAATGTCAGGAACAGAACTGCGAAATGTTCTCCACTTTCATTGACCTTACCAAGGCTTTTGATACAGTCAGCAGAAAAGGATTGTGGAAGATTATGGCAAAATATGGCTGTCCACGAAAGTTTGTCTAAATAGTAAGGCTATTTCATGATGGCATGCAGGCAAGAGTGCAGGAAAATGGTGAACTGTCTGAGCCCTTTCCTGTCACCAATGGAGTGAAGCAAGGATGTGTCCTGGCACCAACACTGTTCAGCATCATGTTTTCAGCTATGTTGACGAATGCCTTCGAGAACAACGACATTGGAATAGACATCAACTACCGCATGGATGGAAAGTTATTCAATCTCAGAAGGCTGAAGGCTAAAACCAAAATTGACAGCGACACCGTCAGAGAGCTCCTGTTTGCTGATGATTGCACTCTATACGCCAACTCAGAGGCGGACATGCATCATAACGTTTCAGCTTTCTCACATGCCTGTGGCAACTTTGGGCTCAATATCAATTTGGAGAAGACTGTAGTTATGTACCAGCCAGCTCCAGGGAATAATCACTCTGTGCCGAATATCAAAGTGAATGGTCATAGTCAAAGTGTTGTGGACAAATTCACCTATCTTGGCAGCACTGTGTCACAAGCTGCCACAATTGATAATACAGTGAATGCAAGAATCTCTAAGGCCAGCGCGGCATTTGGCAGACTGTTCAAGAATGTATGGGGCAGAAATGGAATAAGCCTGCAAACAAAGCTGAAAGTCTACAAAGCAGTTGTATTATCCACACTGCTATATGCTTGTGAAACCTGGACTGTTTATCAGCGACACACTAGGAAATTAAACCACTTCCACACAGTCTGCCTTAGAAAGTTACTGAAGATTAAATGGCAAGACAAGATCCCAGAAACTGAAGTCCTAGAAAGAGCTTCCATGCCCAATATCCATACTTTACTAATTCTTCTTCTTTCGTTCGCTTGAAATATGTCTATAACTGCAGTGCTGTCTCTTGTATGAATTGAACTGTCTTTTTCAGTTCACACAGCGGTCCATAGAGGTTATCTTCCACTGCCGTCTCTCTAGGCCAGAAGGTTTGCCTAGATATGTTATATTTTGGGCAGTCTTGGAGTATGTGCTCTGCTGTCTGCGACGCCAATCCACATGTACACATGGCTGTTTCACCAATCTTGAATTTTGTATACATGTGGTTGCGTAATCTATTGTGCCCTGTTCTGAGGCGCAGAATAATGACTTGTTCTGGTCTATCCATAACGTGGTAGTCATCTTGAGCAGGTTTTGGTGGCTTTCTGACTGATTTGATCATTCTTTTCTTTTGGTGGTATGTTACAGGCACATCAGGCTGTTCTTCTTTGGCTCCTTCCTTAGCCAATTGATCAGCTCTGTCGTTTCCGGGTACTCCACAGTGGGATGGTATCCACTGTATGGTGACCTTATGCTGACTGCTAAGTTCAGAAAGTAGTGTCCTTAGTACTGGCAATTTCCCAGACAGGAGCGCCTCGAGTACTGATTTTGCATCTGTCAATAGCACCACAGGTTGTGTACCATTGCTGGTATTTAGTAATTTCTCTGTTGCTATCTTGATTGCCTCAATTTCAGCATCGTAGTTATGGCAGTACTTTCCTGTCGGTACTCTAGCTGTGTCCCTGGTATTATTTGGGTATTCTATGTACACTCCCGCTCCTCCATTTCGAACAGCATTTTGTGCTGACCCATCTGTGTAGACTCGGATCCAGAGGTCCTGTGGGTATTCTTCATCAAGGAAGCTGAGAGTGGCTTTTCTGCGCTGCACACTGTTCTGATCTTCCTTGTCAAATATTCCTCTCACTTTTGTCTGGATTTGTAATGATAGTCTATGCTCATCTTTCCATGGAGTTCGCTCTGGAATAGTTGTTAGGGGGATACCAACTGTGGGCAGATCGGTGGTTTCTCTGCAGAGTCGTTTGGCCTGGTGGATAAAACTACTTCTTTTCAACCACCCCATAGCTAGGTTTTCAAATCTGTTCTTCATAGGGTGGCCTGGCAAGCTGAGGAACTTTTCTGCTTGTATTAGCGTTTTCGTATCTCTGCGCTCACTCAGTGCTTGTGTCCTCCCCATCTTCTCCATTTCCACTATAGGGGTTGATCTCATCCCTCCTGTGGTGACTCTAAGTGCTTGATTTTGCACTTTGTCCAGCTCTTGTAGTGTGGTTTTTGCTGCCGAACACCATGCAGTTGACCCGTATTCCAGGTGTGGTCGTATGCTCTGTTGATAAACTTTGCTAAGTATTTTCCCACTGGCTCCCCATGTGGTTCCACTTAGCTTTCTCAGGATGGCTATTTTCCTTCTGGCTTTTGCTACTGCTTTGTTGATGTGCTTTCTCCATGTCAGCCTGCCATCAAATGTTACTCCAAGGTATGTTGGTTCTTTATCTTCTCGTAGGGGTGTTCCATTTATCTGGATGGTCCCTGCCTTTTGTTTTGGAGAGAGGGTAAATAGGGTTGTGCTGCACTTGTCAGTGTTTATGCTGACACACCATCTATTTGCCCATACAACAAATGTATCTACAGCTCTTTGTAGTAATCTGGTGGCCACTGATGCATGTTCATTTGTGCTCCATAGAACCAGGTCATCGGCATACATTGCGGCTTTAATTCCATGAGGTAGATTAGCAACGAGATCATTGATGAAGATTAGAAAGAGTGTGGGGGACAATACTCCGCCCTGGGGAACTCCGTGACGCAGTAGTACTTTCTTGCTCTTTAGTCCGTCTATCTGTACTCGGGCTCTTCTGTTGTGCAAGTATGCTTTCACCCATTTGTACATCCTTCCATTGACTTTGCAGTTTCTCAGTTTGTTCATCAGACCTTCTTTCCAGACTTTGTCAAAGGCTTTCTTCAAATCTATCCATGCCGCAAGCACCAGCTTCTTCTCTTGGAATGCATCCTCAATTTCTTGAGAGAGGTAGGTTGTCTGATCTTCCGTAGAGTAGCACTGCCTAAAGCCAGCCTGCTGTGGCACAAGGATGTTTTTACTTTCAATGTACCACTGCAGTCTGTGATTGATGATGCGCTCCAGTGTTTTGCAGAGACAGCTCGTGAGGCTAATTGGTCTGTAGCTAGAGGCAATGGAACTATCTTTCCCTGATTTTAGGATGGGTATCATGATTGCTTCTCTCCAGGCTTGTGGAACACTGCCTAAGGTCCAACTGTTATTGAAGATCTGCAACAGCTTTGCTTTGGCCTCTGTTCCTAGGTTCCTGATCATTTCATTGGAGATACCATCAGCTCCTGGTGACTTTCTCATTTTCAGTTTTGATATGGCTAGCTCCAGTTCGCTGATTGTGATGGGTGCCTCCAGAACCTCATGTACTATTTCCTTCTGTCCTGTATGTTGCCGTTTCTCTTGAATCTCTTGTTGTTTCTCTGGACTGATTTTGATATTGTTATCTTATGCGAATGCGTCTGCAAAATGGTCAGCTGCTTGCTTTCTTGTTAAGATGCTTCCATCTTTATGTAGTGCAATTTTTGAGTTTCTCCCTGTGCCCTCATCGTTAAGTTGTTTTATTAGCTTCCACAATTTCCTTGTGTCTCTTTCAAAGTTCAGAGACTCTGTTTTTTCCTGCCAGCTTTTCCGTCTAGCCTGCAGCTTGGCCCTTTGAAATTTGGCTTTTGCATGCTGGAATTTATTGTGGTGCTCTTGGCTGGGTGTGGCCTCTGCTTGCTTTCTACATACTTCCACATCATTATGCAACTGTTCCAGTTCACTACTCCAGTAGGGTTTATATTGTTTACGGGCTCCTCTTGGTACTGTTTCTCGCGCTGCCTGTAGTATGCATTTCCCAAACTCTTCAACTACTTTATTTATGTCTTTCTCAGTGTTCAGGTTTCTAACCAGTATGCTGGTGCGATGTTTGTACACTGCCCAGTCTGTTTTCTTGTAGTTCCACCTCGAGAGGGTGCTGCTTTCACTTACAAGCTCATTTTCTACAGTTAGAAAGACTGGTCGATGGTCACTGCCACCTAGTTGTTTCCCAACAATTCGTGTAATGTTCCACTCCAGGTCTGGTGAATGAAAAGCCAGGTCAGGTGTAGTTGTAGAGTGCCATGATCTCGAGTAGAAAGTATGTGGGTCGGACGGCTTGTTAACCAAGATGAATCTATTCTCATCCTGCCAGTCTTCCAGTCTCTCTCCTCTCTGGTCCATGTGATCATAGCCCCAACTCTGCGAGTGGCTGTTGAAATCGCCGCACACAATCATTTTTTCTGTTAATGGTAGTGTGTCCAGTGCCTGTGGACGGTCACTTGGACAGTAGTAATTGATCAGATGTAGGTCTGTATAGCCTGTTTTAAGTTTAAGTGTCTGATACTCAGCCCCTTCCATATAGACTTTGATTTGGGAAGCAGTGATGTTATTTTTTACAAGGGTAAGTATCCCACCTATTCGCCTGTCCTTTCGGTCAGATCGGTAACACTGGTAGCCTCTGATTTTGAAGGCTATATTTTCGTTGAGGTGAGTTTCTTGCAAGCAACATATGCTTACTTTTTCTTTGTCCAGGATGTTTTCTAATTCTACTTTTTTGTTGCTGACTCCCTCCGCATTCCAGTGCATTATTTTAAGTCTTAATTTAGTATGGCCAGCTGTTCTATTCTCATGTCCCCTGGCTCCACAGGACATCTGAGAAGGACCTCCAGTAGTTGGGGTTGGACCCTTTCGAGACATAGGGCCCGGCACTGCACCTGCCTGGGGGTCCAAAGCAGGGCGAGCACCATAACGTTTAGCAGCAGTCGACATATTCCATTTTGCGTAATTGCGTGGCATCCTGATTTCTGTGGTGCGCCTCCTGGCTGGTTGCCTCCGTCTTCAGCACCTTTCTTTTGCTAGAGCAGACTGTGGTCTCACTCGAGTTTAGATGTGTACACACGCACACACGTGTCTGCACATGCATGTATGTGTATACACATCTAGAGCACACTGGTTATTTTCCGGCGCCAGATACTCGCCGTCGCCCCTTCTCCTGTTAGTTAAAACAGTTCCGCCACGTGAAGGCCAGGAGTTGGACTTTTGCTGCAGAGGTTATGTATTCACGAGCCATTGGGGTATTTAAGCAATGTTGGGCGCTCACCCCAACACTGCGCCCCGGCTACATACAGCAATTTGGAACCACTTTACTAATGAAGAATCAGATTCGCTGGGCTGGTCACGTGACTCGCATACCAGATCACAGGCTCCCTAAAAGAATTTTTTACGGCGAGTTGCGCTGTGGTAAACGCTCCCAAGGCGGCCAGAGGAAACGCTTTAAAGACACTCTGAAAATCTCACTGAATGCTCTTGGAATTCATCACGACACCTGGGAGACTGCAGCCAGAGACCGAAATTCGTGGCGTGCATCATTACACAAGTGTACAGTCACTTGTGAGGCAACCAGGACTGCAAGAGCTGTGAAGAAAAGACAGAACAGAAAAACCACTGCAGAAAATCCTCCTCCAGAAACGTAAAGCTTTCTTTGTCCACATTGTCAAAGAACATTTCGAGCCAAAATAGGCTTTATCAGCCATCTTAGAACTCACGGCTCCATACTTTCAACTCCACTGGATGAAATGAATGGTCATCATCATTCTTGATGGACAAACAACATTTACACCGGACTTGTGCTGAGAAAGATGGATCATCTTTGGTGTGCCCAGAGTGTTGTGATGTTGATTGTTAAAAATGAAAAGCAGGAAAAGAGAGATGATACTTGGTAGGTTGATACAGAGATGGGGAAGACGATCAGTGATTGACAAAATAAAAACATGGTTGTTGATGTAAATGATGGTATGGGCTCGGTGACATGGTGCACACTGTATGATGATTTTGATGATGATGATGATGATGATGATGATGATGATGATGATGATGATAATTATGATAATTAAGGTTGGTTATATAGAGATGACAAACAACGAACTTTCTCTCCCTATAGCCTACAACAGCTGTGAGTATATGAATGGCAACTGCAGCGAGCATGCCTGGTGTAATGAGACCAGCACTGGAGTCGCCTGTTACTGTTACTTCGGCTATGATGGAGATGGCTACACATGCACACCGCAGTGTAACAGTACTGGACATGGCAAATGTCACCCACATGCCAACTGTACTGAACACGGCAAATGTCACCCACATCCCAACTGCTCTGAACATGGCAAATGTCACCACCATTCCAACTGTAAAGAACATGGCAAATGCCACCCACATTCCAACTGTACTGAACATGGCAAATGCCATCCACATTCCAACGGTACTAAACATGGCAAATGTCATCCACATTCCAACTGTAGCGAACAAGAGGGATGTCACCTACATGCCAACTGTACTCCTAATGTAAGTATTGTCTTCGTGTTTTCTTTCTTAACTCTCTGCATATACAACGTGTATTATTGGCTGGCTGTTTCAGGTTGCTGTAACATATAATATGAAAATGTGTACACATGTTATTTTAGTATCCGAGACATGTAGATAAACAATTGTATTCATGTTATGTTAGTGAGGACACACACACACACACACACACGCACGCACGCACGCACACACACACACACACACATATATATACATATATATATATATATATATATATATATATATATATATATATATATATATATATACATAAATATATATAAACAACTGTACTCACCTTATGTTATTGGCGGGGCATGTATATAAACAATTGTACTCATGTTATTGATGATACAAGTAGACAGAAAAGTGTACTAATATTATGTTAGTGATGAGACATGTAGATACATAACTGTACATATTGTAGGTGCTGAAACATGTAGATAAACCGCTGAACTCATGTTACTGATGAGACTAGAAATAAACAAGTGTACTAATATTATGCTAGTAATGAAACATGTAGATAAACAATTGTACTGATATTGTGTTATTGATGAGACATGTAGATACATAGTTGTATTCGTGTTACTGATGTCACAGTAGATAAACAGGCATACTAATATTATGTTAGTGTTGAGACATGTAGATAAATAACCGTACTTATTTAAGTGCAGAGACATGTAGATAAACAGTTGTACTCATGTTATTTTAGTGCTGATTCAGGCAGTAGTGCTGAATCACTAGCATGGTAGTTGGTTGTTATGGACTTGCGATCACCATGGGAATAACAAACGCTCCACATTGGATCAGTATTAGTGACTATGTGTGTGATATATTTCAGACATATAAGGCTTCATGCATTCACCCCAGGTGATATCTAGCCCCACAGTATCACCCGATGAGTTGCAGCTAAATATGTCAGACGACATTGGACAACCTATTATTTATGGCTTCTTTATTTCAATGATATCATAACCATATGGTCTAAACAGCCTCTATACACAAATTCAGGAATAATTCCTTCAAGCACAACCGGTTAAGTGAACAGGTTAAGAAATATTTGTGGTAAGTAGACAACTGTTTGCTGTCACCGGAAGATCTTGTAATGCAGTCACTGATCAGTCAGTGTGTTCAGATACAGACTAGTGAATGTAATCCAGGTATAATGTTCACACAGAATGTGACAGTAATTGTTTCTGTTTTTCCTCAAATAGGGAAATGTGACATTTGTGAAAGTATCTGCGTCAACGGCTTCACATGTAAGTTGAATTTTACAGATATTGTTTTACATTAGATATTGCTATATTGTTGTTGGTGGTACACATATTATAGAAAGCCAAGGTAGTGTTGGTGTCACATATATTGTTGGTGGTACATATATTGTTGGTGGTACATATATTGTTGGTGGTACATATATTGTTGGTGGTGCATATATTGCTGATTGTGCAGATATTTTTGGTGGTACAGCTAATATTGGTGTCTCAGCTATTGTTGGTGGTACAGATATTGTTTTCCATTAGATATTGCTATATTAAATGGAAATTAGTGAAGAACAGTATGGATTTGTGGAGGGAAAGGGCACAAACAATGCAATATATACATTACGGACACTAATAGAAAGGTCAATACAGAAACAGAGAGACATATATTTGTGCTTCATAGATTATACTAAGGCATTTGATAAAGTAAAACATGATGAGCTGATTAAAATGTTGGAATATATCAACATTGATGGGAAAGATTTAAGAATAATAAAGAATATTTACTGGAACCAAGTAGCAGCAATTAAAATTGGAAATAAAGAGGGTAGTTACGAACAGATAAAGCTAGGAGTACGACAGGGATGTGTCTTGTCACCAGATCTCTTCTCCCTATAAAGCGAAGTAATAATGAGAGAGATCAAAGAGATGCCAGGAATACTAGTTGGGGGTTATAATATAAATAATATACGCTATGCAGATGACACAGTATTGGTGGCAGATAAATCAACAGACCTACAACAATTGTTGGACACTGTAGTAACAGAGAGTGCAAGGAAATGACTCTCCTTGAATATCAAGAAAACAGTAACAATGGTGATATCAAAGAAAATAGTAAATGGTGACACCAAAATGTGACATAGAAATAGAAGGAAAAATTCTTAACCAAGTGGATAATTTTAGATACCTAGGGACATTTATAACATCAGATGGAAGATGTATAACAGAGATTAAGAGCAGAATAGGGCAGGCAAAGGCCGCATTTCAGAAAATGAAGAGTATCTTGTGCAATAGGTCACTATCACTTAGTGTAAGAAAGAGAGTGCTGAAATGCTATGTAGAACCAGTTTTGCTGTATGGCAGTGAATCTTGGAATGTAAATGAACAAATTAGGAAGAACGTAGAAGCAACAGAGATGTGGTTTTTAAGACGAATGTTGCGAATTCCTTGGACTGCCAGAGTAACTAACAACGATTGCCTGAAAGAGGCTAATGAAACTAGAACACCATATACAACAATAAGAAAGAGACAAACAGCTTTCTTTGGTCATGTAATGAGAAGAGAGGCACTGGAGAACATCGTGACAACTGGAAAGATCGAGAGGAAGAGAGGCAGAGGCTGACCAAGAGAAATGATGCTGGATGGATTGAGACGGTGGTACGGAAGAATATCAGCAGCAGAGTTGATCCAGAAAACCAAAGACCGAGATCTGTGGAGAGCCATGAACGCCTACGCCAGCTGGCAGGGCACTTGATGATGATGATATTTTTTTGGCGGTACACATATTATAGAAGGCCAAGGTAGTGTTGGTGTCACATATATTGTTGATGGTACATATATTATTGGTGGTGCATATATTGTTGGTGGTGCATATATTGCTGATTGTGCAGATATTTTTGGTGGTACAGCTAGTATTGGTGTCTCAGCTATTGTTGGTGGTACAGCTAGTATTGGTGTCTCAGCTATTGTTGGTGGTACAGATATTGTTGGTCATACATATAGTTGAAGACTGAGCACAACCCACTACTGGCAACGCTAATCGAATTCCGGTAAGCACCTTGGGCCTTGGCCGTGTCAGATTGGAGGCACTAGACTCGAGTTTCGCTCTCGTTTGAGCTCGTAAGTAGTGCATATCCCTGACTGGACCTGGGATCGAACTATGGATCACTGGCGTGTGAGGCGGGTGTGTATTCGAGCCTAGTACTTCTAATCTGACGTGGAAAAGGCCTAAGTGTCCTACCGGAATGTAATCAGCGTTGTCAGTAATGATTTGTGCCCAGCCTTCAAATATCAAATCCCGGAAAAACCAAATAAATCAACACAAATATTGTCTGGTGATACATATATTGTTTTATGTACATATATTGTTGGTGGTGCAGATATTGTTGATGGTACACATATTGTTGGTGCTACATATATCATTGGTTTCACATATATTGGTGGTGATACTGATAATGTTGGTGGTATAAATACTGTTAGTTGTACATATATTTTATTGGTACATATATTGTTGGTGTCTCAGATATTGTTGGTGATACAGATATTGTTCGTGCTACATATATCATTGGCACCTTGCCGTCTTGACAGACGATAGTTTGTGCTCTAAAAAGGCATAATAACTTTTAACTATGGCGGTAGCGAGTGTGACTGATAAGGCCAATTTGCGCTGTAAAATGTCCGTTCACAGTGGGTGCATGTGAACACGTGGTCATTTCCACCATCATGCACCATCTTACGTCTCAAACGCTTGGTATGTGACTTTTCTGCAATAATTTTCTCCTTTGACTTTATTCCATTTCTGATATTTGCCCTCCATGCAACACGTTCAGCGGCGACTTGCTCCCAATGTGCATTATCAATGCCTGTATCAATCATGTCCCGCTTACACACATCTTTGTATCGTAGTAGAGGCCGACCCTGAGATCTCTTACCCATCTGTAATTCACCAAAAAAGATATCCTTTGGTATTCTTCCATCATCCATCCTCCTAAGATGTCCTATCCATCTAAGTCTACGAAGACTGAGCATGGAATAAACTGTCACACAACCTGATCTTTCCAATACTTCAGTATTTGTGATTTTGTCTTGCCACTTAATACCAAGAATTCTTCGCAGACACCGCATATGAAAGCTGTTTAAATTGTTCTCTTGGTGTGAGTAAGTTGTCCAGGTTTCACTGCATCTTCTCTCAACTGACAAGGACTTATAACCCGTAACAGTTGCCTCTCGCTTTGATTCCGAGACCAGTTAAGACCAGGGATGGTGTTATTGCCTCTCCATAGCACAAAGCCTGGGCTAAAATATAGAGATCATGTGTTGCCCATGCAGCATGATCCCTCTCTCGTCCTGCCTAGTTCACTCCAAGGAAAGGTAACACCTATACATCTGGAACAAGACAAGCTGAAGAAGCTGCCGGATCAGTAAAGTAATGCTCTAACTGTCCGCCTGTCGGAGCTTCGATCCTAGACCAGTCGCCAACCAAGGCTTAGGGCCTGGTCTGCCCTGCCATGACATTTTGTCTTTAGGTTGCATTTCCTCGCACCAGGGTAAGGCATGTACCCTCCCAATTGCGCTCTTCCGCCCGAAGCCGTTGGCACAATGTGGGGTGTCGGGTTTGGTAAGCGCCGCCCAACGTTCGGCGCTAACAGAAACCAGGTAGTACCGTCTACTGTTATACGGTAGCTCAGTCATATCTGACTAAGACCTGACTGACATATATATATGCTACATATATATAATCACATATATTATTGATAACACAGATGTTGCTTGTAACCAAAATTTTAAAGACCGTAATTGCTTGAATGATGGTCTTTCTGATACCACAAATAGTGATGTTTTAATTTATTAATTAGTTAACAATTCCAATAACTAATATGAATTATTGTGAAACTTTTTTTTTCTCCAAATGAAAGGCCACGACAGCCGGTGTGACAGTAGCAGCCGTTGTCGTGCTGATGGCAATAATTGCCATTGTCGTTTACAAGAAACGACACCATTTGTATAATCTCCGACACCCATCACTTGTAAGTAGTTCGTTCACAAAAGTTAGCTTACATTAACAGTATATTAATACATCAAAGATGCAAGAGCACACTGTAAGACAGTTAGATCATAACAGTTACAGGACAGAGAGTGACCCTGTGACGAAGTAGTCAAGCCGTTTGCCTGGCACTCTTAAAGTCGTAGGTTCATGTTAGAAAAACTTCGTTTAATCCACGAACACAGTTGTTCTGGAAATCCGTAACGGTCATTACTGGAGTCAGCGAGTGTATGCTCTGTGCTGTGCTCTCTGTGTAGTGCTCTCTGTGGAGTGCTCTCTGTGCAGTACTCTCTGTGTAGTACTCTCTGTGCAGTGCTCTCTGTGCGGTGCTCTCTGTGTAGTACTCTCTGTGCAGTACTCTCTATGCAGTGCTCTTTGTGCAGTGCTCTCTGTGCTGTGCTCTCTGTGCTGTGCTCTCTGTGCAGTGCTCTCTATGCAGTGCTCTTTGTGTAGTGCTCTCTGTGCAATGCTCTCTGTGCTGTGCTCTTTGTGCACTGCTCTCTGTGCAGTGCTCTCTGTGATGTGCCCTCTGAGCAGGCGGCTTGCAGTTCTGTGGAGAGAGACCAAGCCAGATGGGGTCAATTTCTGTACAAGGCAGTCAAACCTCTCGCTTTTAACCTTTTAACCTTTAATATGAGGAAGTTAATGGACAGCAGGCCAGTATCTGAGGCTGATGCGTCTGTGATGTCAGACTACATTCTTTGGAAAAGTCACTAGAACAAGTAAACTATAAAAATGCCGTAAATTTGTAAACGTTGAAGGGGAAGAGAGACTGATGGACACCCAGAGAGAAAATGGCAGACAGCTAATCATTGTGGCAAAGAGAATCATCGGTCGACAAAATTAATGTCAATACTGCATGAAGAATGACAAGAAGAAAACGGATAGCTATAAGCCAATACTAATGATCCTGCATTATGTTAATGAACTATTATTATTGCTGTAGCGAGTACAGGAAGCATTTAAATTAGTTTTGCCTTGATGGACAGTACATCCATAGTAGTAGAAGTGATGTTATCTTCATGTGTTGTATTGCATCTTCAACTTCTGCTTTCAGTATTGGTGGTTGTGAAGAACCAAGTTAAACTTCACATTGAGCATAATTGCTGGTTTGTGATCTGCCATCATCATCATCGACGTATCTCTTTCATATATTCTGTCCACCTTTCAATTATTTGTTCAGTGTCCATTAATATTTTTTTGTTCTTTTGTTTTCAAATGACTGCTTGCTGTATTGATTTCTTCTACCTGATAATTTATATATAATTCTGTATATATATGTTATGTCCAACCAGTCCGACTTTGTGAAGACACATGAAGTACCAATTGAAGTACCATTACTTTTATCGTTTCTTTACTTGTTCAGTCATGATGAAGATTTGTCGGCAACAGACGAGCAATATCTCAGGCGGGCCTATTCTCGCTGGTCGCAAGATCCGCATAGTGTAAGGTTGGGAGATGTGCTCGCAGCAGACCAGCAATATCTCCGGTGGGCCTTTTCCCGGTGGTCGTGGGATCAGCACGAGTCAGGCGGGGAGTCTAACGGTAGTACACACTTACAAGGTCCAGACATATGCGATTGACAGATGTACGCGTTCTATGGTCAGGCGTCCTCACCTGTGGGACTTGGCTGAACGCCTCTAAGTCTTGTTCCATGGGTCCCAGGGTCTGGCCACCTGCTCGTGGAGGCGAGGTCTCGGAGGTTTAACGCTGAGCCGCCAGCGTCTGCAGCCTACCTTGTTCCAGACGTACTGGTTATCCATTCCTCTGGATCAAACAAGGCAAGGCTGAGAGAGGGGACATGTCGTTTGGGCACCACATGTTCTATGAAGCTCTGCCAAGGCATTGTAATGGAATTTTGGCCAAATTTCAACTCACATACTTTGGTCTGTCAAGACTGTAAGGTGCCACTCACATGTTATGTCCACTCGTGCTTCTTCAATATCCTTAAAATGTTTAGCCAGAATTCTTCCGCTGCGATATTTTTCGTACTATTTCCCCTTTCCTTTTTTCTCCACAGTCTTCTTTATTGCTGATATTACTTCCTTTGGTGTATACTGTATTCATTCCTTTAGCATTTGCCACTTCTATGCTACCTACTTTCTCTATTGTTTATAGCCTATGTGTGTTAACGCGACCCTGAAGAGAAACAAACCACGAATGTCGTAAGAGCCGACTAATGAAGGATACCGCCTGTATGCTACCGAGGCCATTAATTAAAACAAAGAATAGTAACACAATATAACCTATTATACAGGTCGTAAGAGGCTACGAAGGAGGCTTGGGCTAGGGGATGACTTCCTCATTTCTTAGAAGAAAACAAAACTATATCCACAAAATCGAACCATTCATGAGCAAGCCCAAGAACCTAAACAAAAGAGTAAATAAGTCAACCAAGAAGAAAGGAATGTCTTCTAGAAGGAGAATGGCTTGATGCGAAGACTTAAGCCCAGATTGCCTCCCTTCACAAAAGGAAAAATCCCCAGTATAGCACCTGACATGTTAGAACTATGAATGAACTGGGTCAGAGAGCACAGGTGAGAACTAACCAGCCTTAGCCTGGAACCCACCGGGTAAGGAAATAGAAGAAGACCCATGGACAAGGGGAATAGAAATGAGCAATATGGAAAGGACATGAACAGAGCAGCATGGGATCGCCAAAGATGGGGAAAGGGGGGGGGGAGGGTCAGTGAGTGAGTTGGTTGAGGTTCTTTGCTCCATTTGGGGTTAAGATAATGATTGTTGCTTATATATATATATATATATATATATATATATATATATATATATATATATATATATATATATATATATATATATATAAACTCTGAGATATCCTTCGGTAATTTTTGTGTGTGTGGATATATTACATCCTTAATTTCCCATTTCAATTCAACAGTACCAGGACAGCACAGTTTCCTACTCAAAGATGAAATCACAAGAAGCTGGAGATTCCGTGAGCATCCCAGATAATACCCAATATGAGAACCCTCTGTTTCAGTGAACATCCCAGACAATACACAATATGAGAACCCTCTGTTTCAGTGAAGGTCCCGGATAATACACAATATGAGAACCCTCTGTTTCAATGAACATCCCAGACAATACACAATATGAGAACCCTCTGTTTCAGTGAAGGTCCCAGATAATACACAGTATGAGAACCCTCTGTTTCAATGAACATCCCAGATAATACACAGTATGAGAACCCCCTGTTTCAATGAACATCCCAGATAATACACAGTATGAGAACCCCCTGTTTCAGTGAAGGTCCCAGACAATACACAATATGAGAACCCTCTGTTTCAGTGAAGGTCCCAGATAATACACAATATGAGAACCCCCTGTTTCAATGAACATCCCAGATAATACACAGTATGAGAACCCCCTGTTTCAATGAACATCCCAGATAATACACAGTATGAGAACCCCCTGTTTCAATGAACATCCCAGATAATACACAGTATGAGAACCCCCTGTTTCAATGAACATCCCAGATAATTTACAATGTGAAACAATCTAATTCCTGGCAAGAAATAAATCTCAAGAAAACTTACAATGGAAAGATGTCAGGCTTCTGCTTCCATGACTACCGGATATGTTGTTTCATGTGTATAACTAACAGTCTTCTTCATTCACCTCTTAAAAACAATGCACAGGGCTTCTCACATTTGCTGCAGGATTTGTCTCCTGTTGCGTTTTCATTTAATGTCACAGATACATGAACACAGAGTATAGTGAACACTTTATTATTTCAGTTATAAGGTAATGATAATACAGAAGTGAACTCTACAACATAGAACCACATTTTTAGTCGAGTTACTGACCACAAATATTATCCTCGTGTTCACTCATGATTGGAAATATTAGCCTCTTTTCACAAATGATTGGTGACCGGATATTTTGACCTCTCATCACAAATGGTTGGAATTATTGGTGCAGAACACTGGCTTTCCTTCCGTTAAAGAGTTATGGCTTCAAGAATGTCAAATGCATACAACCAGTACATATTCTTCTTTGTCTCATTCTTCTCTTGTAGTTTCAATTGCCAATCTTACACTACACAAACCTCTGTTTTGTATAGCGTGTTGTATTCACTTGACTGACTTCTAGTCAAGTCATGACTACTAAACTGTTGGATTTATTTTAACGTTCCTATTCTGTTCCGGTTAAGATAGCTTAGAAGAGTTGCGGGAGAAAGCGTGACAGATATAATTAGAGATGAGGAAATGAGAAGACAACTACACCTGAAACCAGCCATGCACTTCATTAAAGAACAACTAATTAAATGATTTGGCCATCTCACAAGAATGTGCTGGTACCATCACACACACAGAGTCACATTGAAGAAATGTATTGAATACAGAGCTAGTGGAAGACCTCTAACACGATGGGGTTATGGTATCAAGAACAACCTTAGAGAAATGAATAGCAACTTACAAAGAGCATTAGAAAGAGCTCATAGAAGATCCTTACATCTCTCCCCCAGCCCTCACCCAACACATGACTGAGGTAAATCAAGGAAAAAAAGAAGAAGAAAATGAAGAAGAAGAAGAAGAAGAAGAAGAAGAAGACGTATTTATTTTATCTTTTCCAAGTATATTTTTGTTCAGATTAATGTGATAGACAGAAATGTATTTAGCATACTTTCTAAATTTATATATATATATATATATATATATATATATATATATATATATATATATATATATATATATATATATATATATATATATATATATATATATATGATAGGGATGCGGAAGTTAACGATTAATTAATCGATTAATCGTTAATTTATTTTAACGATTAATTGTTTTTAACGATTAATCGAAAACTTTTCTCCCATCACTTATACAAATGAACGGGATGTCGAAAAATTGTCGGACATTTTAAACATACTGCTGCAAACACAACCGAGTTGCAAAATTGTACTGAGTCACCACTGTGTAAGCTGCAGCAAGATGTACCAGCAAGATGAGACAGTATGTTTATTACAGAGTCTTCTACAGGTGAGAGAAGTATTAACTGTCTACATGTCAGGTGAAAAGAAGCAATACAAAGGTCCAAAACTGTCAGATTCAGATTGGGAGAAGATTTCGAAATATGTCAAAGTTTTGGACTTATTCTGTCAGACCACGGTCCTGCTTGGCGGTCAAGATTTTGTTTCATGTAGCTGTGTATTGCCACTGTTATCATCGTTGACAAAGCATATGACTGTACACGATGATGATCTGGGCTACATAGCTAAATTGAAGGCAGCATGTATTAATGACTTCAGTGAACGTGTAGCTAATATGATAAGTTTGTAATTACTACAGATTGCAACAGCACTTGATCAACGCTACAAATACCTGAAGTGTTTGTCAAAAGATGCAAAAGAACGAACGTGGTCACGTATTGAACAACAAATAGCACTTAGTGTTCATGGTGAGCATACGGAGACTGCTGCAACGAATGATACTGACATTGACAATGAAACTATATGTGAACCAAAGGAAGAGAGTATTAAGCTAATTGAGTCTGAAATGGATAAGAAATTTGCTGAATCGGTTGACCCTTTACAATGTGGAAACTTAATGTACATCGATATCCAAAATTGGCATTCCTTACCAAGACCATTCTGTGCATACCGACACCTCAGTTCCATGTGAACGATTGTTCAGCTCTGCTGGTTATATTGTTAATAAGACGCGCTCATCACTTGAAGCAAATACTGTCAACATACTCGTCTGTTTGCATAGTTGGTTATTAGATGACATATGAACTAGACAATCCAGTGTTATTTCGATTTTTGACAAATACGACTTTAATGTGAGTTATATGACTATAATTGTTATGCTTTAATCGAAATTAACGATTAATTAATCGTTAATATTTCAAAAGTTAACTATTAAATTTAAATTGATCGGTCGCAGCCCTTATATATATATATATACACACCATGTTAGTATACATATGTTGTAAATCAATATAACATCTATTAATAACAATATCTATGAAACATTATATACAAAAAGAATGATCATCTATGTTTTATATACAATGTATATCCTAATTATAAACCAGGAGAGATGAACAGGATATTAAAAACAAAAATAAATAAGTGTTGTTGTTACTTATTTCTCTTAGTCACTCAAGACCAGTCAAAGTAATTATTCTTCAAGCGTAATAAAAAATATGGCTTTTACCGTTGCATTTCTAAATAAAACATTCATAAAGTTACTTAATGTGTTATTGTTATCACATTTATGTATATATATAATTATCTACTTCTGTCATATTCTACTACATGCAAGGGTTGATGAATAGGCCACTAACCAAACTTAGTGTAACTTTCCGCAGGTTCTCGTCTCTTCTGCTTATTGAAGTATTTCCCTTTCACAAAGTTCAAAGTGATTCCTTTCCGCGTGTTCTTGTCTCTTCTGCATGTTGAAGTATTTCCCTTTCACGTAGCTCAAGAGGATTCCTTATGGCGGTTTCTCGTCTATTATGCTGGATGAAGTATTGCACTTTTACAGAGTTCAACATGGTTCCTTACAATCCATCTCCACGTGTTACGTTTAGAAGACTGTCCCTCCCGAGTTGTGTTCTCTATCCCCAAATGTTTATGTCTCGCTTCCATGTGTTTGAATCATAGCTGTCTTATATCACGTGTTTCTGTTACTGTCTGCACATTGTCCAAAGACAATGTCCGCCTGACAAGCGATATACATGAGCAAGTAATCACATTATGTGCTGCCTAAGTAACGCGTTCAAAGTCGTAAATATAAAGCCTAGTTGCCGAAGCACACAGCCTAGTGGCTTGCTGGAGAGTGCAGCAGACAAACAGATAAGACAGAATAAAAACATGAGCCTCCTTCCATTTTGATCTGCTTCTTTGTTTGACTATGTTTTTGCCGACATTATATTATTAATTATCAAACATTGACGGTTACTACAACTAATAAGCGCAAAATCATAACAGAGATGCGATGCTTTAGAAGAACTCCTGGAGTAACTGTGAAAAATAGAATTATAAACGAGGAAACTAAAAGAAGGCTAGGTTTGAAACCAGCCATGCAATTCATTACAGAACAACATATCAAATTGTCTTATCACCTCACAGGAATGCCTTGGGTCCATCTAAAACAACGAGTCACACTGAAGAAACGAGGATACAGAGCAAGGGGAAAGCCATATAAAAGATTGAGTGATGACATCAAGAAAAATCTTAGATAAATGAAGACCAACTTACAAAGTGCATTGAAAAGAGTGCACACAAGACTCTTACACCCCTCCCTCCGCCCCTTTCTCTCAACACTTGACTGAGGTAGATGGCGGAAGCAGATATGTGACCGAGGTCCAGGCGTATAGCTCTTCTATTTATAGCAGGATGGTGGACCACGACTGACCAGTCTTCGTGTCATTGATTAAAGCATTTGCAGCAGATATCTCAGAAAGACCATGACTATGATTGCTAAACGTGAAATATATCTGCCTGCCTCTCGGCCGCCTGTAGGAAGCTCTGGAGATGTACATTTGTAGAAGAATGATGAGAACATCGTGCATGAATAGACAGAGTATGAAATATATTGTTTAGCTTTCATAGAAATCAAAGAAAGCAGTAGGACAGAGGGCGCACAAGACAACATAAATATTGAAAACTATAGCTACCGACAGTGATCCGAACCTGTCACCTCCACATGACGTCAGCTCCTCGCTGCATAAACAAGTGTACTACGACGCATGACTAACTAGACACCCCGAAAAAAAGATGTGTTTTCATTAGACAAGTTTATCATCCACATGTACCCACAACTATGGAATATGGACAGAATGTGTATATAACATTTGAAATAATACCATAGGTCCAGAATATTCACGAACATTTAAGGAAGAGAAATGATTGGGCGGCCCCAATGATGTACACGTATTACATAGACATATCAATTGGGGAACCCTTTGTGGCCACTAAGACAGTTCAGAAATAACACACACTGAAGTAGATGAATGAAGTAGGAGAGATTAGATGACGTACTAGTCAACATACACATTGAAAATTATAGTTACAGACCCGGATGGCTTCAAACCTGTCACCACCAAATGACGATAGCGTCCCGCTGCAGGTTATTCATGAACTGTCTTAGTGGTTTCAAATGGTTCCCAAATTGGTATCTATGTGTAATACGTGTACAAAATGTGAGCCGGCCAATAATTTCTCTTCTTTAAGTTTTCAATAATATACTCGAACCAAAACGTTCACTTAAGACTTGGCGAGGTTTGTTTATATGTTCTATGATTGTTTGTCTGTAAAGTAAACGTATCTTGTTAGCACACAAATTACAATATACACTGCCAGGATCCCCGTGGTTGAGAGACCACTGATCTCTGTCTCTTAACCACAACAGTGGGAATGTCAAGTCATTTAATAAAGCGTGGACAATGAGCAATCAAGCCTAAAAACACCTGATGGCTTCGGAAATGTGATTTCTGAGGAAAATGCAAAGAATACCATGGACAGACAGAAAACAAAAATGAATAAGTCCTACAAGAAACAAATGAAACCCGCAAACTGATTAGAGAAATTAGATGTAGACAGTCACAATGTTTTGGACTCGTTATGAAAAGAAATAAATTGGAGAACTTAATCTCCTTTAGGAGAGCCGGGTTCGAATCCACGGTAAGGTGTGGAGTTTGTTTTTTCTGTCGGGGACAAAAAGAAAAAAAAAACACTCTAACCAAAACAGTTCGCGGCGACTGCAGTAGCCAAGCGGCCTTAATTCCTCAGGTTAAGATCGCCCTGCCATAGACCGCAAGAATCTATATTGACAGTAAATACAGAACGACAGATGACAACAAGCAGGATTTAGGGGAAGAGAACAAAAGGAAGGCAGAGAAGTAAATACAAGGATATCTTAGCCACATGGTAAGGTCGAGACAAGAACACTGAGCTGGACAAGACTCTGTTTATCGCGTGAGATAACGATACATGATCGCTTTTGCTTATCAGCATGGCACATGATGATGATAATACTTACAAGTACTAATGCTCTAGTCAGTTAATTGTCTGGCTACAAGCACCCACTCTACGGCTGCCAAATTGAACTCGTATAGTTAAGTGCTTACATTGCCATGAGGACATACAGAGACCCTGCCAATTATGACGTACATGACGACTGACACAAATACTGGTCAAGTGTTGTCATGCAAGGGGGAATCACTCACACCAGTACACTACCCGGTCAGGCTGACTGTGGTCTGTAAACATTTCCTGTGCTCATCCACGTTATTACTATAGTATGTCTACATTTGTTTGCTTTCATTCACGATCAATTATTTTGAAAACTGTCTGTTGCATCGTTATGAAATTTTTTCAGCCGTCTTATATTTACCCCCACCCAAGGAATTTGTCTTTGATAGGTCCAAAAACAACTTAAATCATTGAAAGCGGCGACATTCCTTTGATGTTTTGCTTAACAACTAGTGATTTCTCGCTAAAAAAAAAGTTATGTTTACGGTAATGGGGACCTGCAAATTCAGATGACAATCAAAGGCGTATCCGAATTCGTATGGGAGTGGGTGCAATGAAAGAAGTAGCTTACAATCGACAGGGTCGGCTGCATTGCACCGGGTTTTTATCCCATATGGCTCAGTTTCTTTCCGCAGCGCTGAAAGCGTCGCACAAAGCACGAACTCCGTAGCTCCAACGACGACCCTCGGGAGTGTCCGAAAACAATTCACTCTTGAAATGAAGGACGCTGCCCGGAATCGAACATACAACCTTCAATCCATCCTTTCTCCAATAGTCCTCTTCCTCTTTCAACACATGGTCCTGACGTTTTTTCCAGTAACTTTTATCAATATTTAATAGCGCGGACAGACAGACAGACAGACAGACAGACAGACAGACAGACAGACAGACAGACAGACAGACAGACAGACAAACAGACAGAAAGGTAGGTAGGTAGGTAGGCAGAAAGGTAGGTGGGTGGGTGGGTGGATGGCTGGCTAGCTGGCTGGCTGGCTGACTGGGTGGGTGGGGTACCCTGGGTGGGTGGGTGGGTCACTCGGTCGGTCGGTCGGCCGGCCGGCCGGCCGGCAGGCAGGCAGGCAGGCAGATAGATAGATAGATAGATAGATAGATAGATAGATAGATAAATAGATAAGCAGGCAGGCAGGCAGGTGGGCGGGCAGGCGGGTAGGCAGGCAGGTAGGCAGATAGATAGATAGATAGATAGATGGATAGATATATAGATAGATAGATAGATAGATAGATAGATAGATAGATAGATTGATAGATAGATAGATAGATAGATTCTGCCCTTCTATCACTCTCTTTCATACATTATTTCATTCACACATCATTCAACCACTGCTGTGGTTTGGTTACATGGTATACGGCCAGGCGACCAGGCAAGCGTGTAGCCACTACATGACCTATAGGCGGCCAGGCAAGCGTGTAACCACTACATGACCTATAGGCGGCCAGGCAAGCATGTAGCCACTACATGACCTATAGGCGGCCAGGTAAGCGTGTAGACACTACATGACCTTTCGGCGGCCAGGCAAGTATGTAACCACTACATGACCTATAGGCGGCCAGGCAAGCATGTAGCCACTACATGACCTATAGGCGGCCAGGCAAGTATGTAGCAACTACATGACCTATAGGCGGCCAGGCAAGCATGTAGCCACTACATGACCTATAGGCGGCCAGGTAAGCATGTAGCAACTATATGACCTATAGGCGGCCAGGCAAGCATGTAGCCACTATATGACCTATAGGCGGCCAGACAAGCGGGTAGCCACTATATGACCTATAAGCGGCCAGGCAAACATGTAGCCACTACATGACCTATAGGCGGCCAGGCAAACATGTAGCCACTACATGACCTATAGGCGGCCAGATAAACATGTAGCCACTACATGACCTATAGGCGGCCAGACAAACATGTAGCCACTACATGACCTATAGGCGGCCAGACAAACATGTAGCCACTACATGACCTATAGGCGGCCAGACAAACATGTAGCCACTACATGACCTATAGGCGGCCAGACAAACATGTAGCCACTACATGCCCTTAGGCGGCCAGGCAAACATGTAGCCACTATATGACCTATAGGTGGCCAGGCAAGCGTGTAGCCACTATATGACCTATAGGTGGCCAGGCAAGCGTGTAGCCACTACATGACCTATAGGTGGCCAGGCAAGCTTGTAGCCACTACATGACCTATAGGTGGCCAGGCAAGCGTGTAGCCACTACATGACCTATAGGCGGCCAGGAAAGCATGTAGCCACTACATGACCTATAGGCGGCCAGGCAAGCGTGTAGCCACTACATGACATATAGGCGGCCAGGCAAGCATGTAGCCACTACATGACCTATAGGTGGCCAGGCAAGCATGTAGCCACTACATGACCTATAGGCGGCCAGGCAAGCATGTAGCAACTACATGACCTTTAGGCGGCAATCAAGCGGGTAGCCACTACATGACCGCAGTGGCTGACTTGTTTGGTGAGTTGAGTCAAACATCAGCATCACCGCACTTGGAATATTCCCTTAATCGCACCGTGATCATCTTCAACAACCAGCGATAAGCCCCAATATTAATTTTGCAAGTTGCAATCATGTGTCCCTCTGGTAATTCCTTAGAGAACTGAGTGTCAGTCAGATCCCCTGGTCACTCCATGTCGCACCATTCGCTTCTGACTATTCCGAACTAGACACATGATTGTAAAGGGCACGGATCCCAATCTGCCTCATCATGCACATTTATCCCACCCAGCTGTGCAGATCCTGCCAGTGTGTAAGCCTGCTTATTGTTTAACTCACTGGCATGTTATGTGGAAAAGATTCAGCAGTTTTCAGCAGGAACTTTATCCCCCACTCACACTTGAACTCTCTTGAAATCTCTTTCTCAAGTGCCTTGCTGGCTGGTGGGGTCGATCATGTCCCTCCACAACTCTTGATCTTTGGCATTTTAAATGCATGTTCTGATATTCGTTCATGCCGCCATCAAGTCCCATGTATCATCTGTTCCCTCTGTCTTTCTCAGGCACCCATTTTGCCAGGTCGTGTCGACCCCAGAGTTCTTGCTCCCTCTAAACAAACTCTGTCCTCAAGTAGGCTTTGAACTTGGAACGCTAAGCGGGAAAGTCGGTGCGCTAGGCTAGAATAAACCGATACACACCCGCTACCGGAGAAGACGAAGTGGCTTGCAGGTACCTATGTCCACTCCTTGCTCGTTAAATCTGGTTTCTGTCACTGTGAGTACTATTTCATTCATTATAAAATAATACAAATGTTGTATGCCCAAGCCCAGACCTGATAGTGCGATAGAGGCTCATATGTCTAGACCTCTCCGCAAGAGAAACAAACACAAGACACTGTGAGCAATAGTGTGCATGTTGCTGACGTTTGTGACGAGGCGACGTCTAGATCGCTATGAGTACATCTGCATACTACAGAAAGAAATTATTTCCCCAAGTGGGAAAATGTTTACCCTACCCACTGAATTGTTCTCTGATTGTCACGTTGAATTATGCTGGTTATTGAGGAGAGTTTTCTATCAGACCTGGCTGTACTGTTATCATATCAGACGAATAAGTTACATGTGAACTGAAACCGGGAGGCGGGTGGGGGCGGGGGGGGGACGTTGTAGGAGGGTAAGGGGTGGCAGCTATTTCAAGAATGAAAACATGATGCATGCGTAGAAAATTAAGCTTGTGGTCTAGAAAAAAAGGGAGGGGGGAAGGGGGGGGGGCGGAAGGGGATGTTCCGCAAGTCGTGATCATTGAAGAAAACGGCTCAAAGACAACAATCTGTCTGGAAAATAATTACCTCACACCAAGTGTCGCTGTGGTCTAAAAAGAACAGTAATGGAAGGCGCGGTTTCTAGAACATCAACTAATGGCAGATCATCACAATGGTGGAACCATGACATTTACAGGGACCGTGGCATGAACACTGGCATGGCATGGCAGACACACTGGCGAGAGATCGAGAGTCTAGTAGCTCAGCTGTGATCAGGGCCGTAATCCGCAAAGGATTTGCTACATATTGATGATGGCATCACCAAAAGGCAGCCCTCTGAAAGCATGCTGATGTCTGTCAGTAATGCACGTGTGTCCACACTTACAGGCACATCCTCGCCCACGCCTGTCTGCCAGGTCCCCTCAATGCGGTGTTCTCTAACAGTGAATGGGAATATGAGATGCCTCTGGAAGTCACCTTCTGATCTACATGCAATAAACTGCTCCAGAAACCTACCCTTCGTGTTTTGCATAGCCAGCTGTAGCCAACTTTCTGTGGATGATCTTCGTGTTGCTTAGGCAGTGGCATCAGAAATCTTTGCAGCCAATTCTCCCTTATCTCACTTTCTGGATTCTTGCATTGAAATTTGTGGACAGGTTTCCCATGTCAGTTTCTGACACATTGCTAGTATCATCCTGTTGAATGCCGTCAAGGCTTGGAGTGTGTTCTTAGATCTTTGGAGATTGGCCAGGATAACGTCCAGTGTAAGCCAGCGTCCTTCATCCATCAAAGCTTCCACCAAAAGACGGTGCTTTGATCTATAGTGGCCCACCCATTTTGTGGGAACATATTATTTATAAGCTAATACTTTGTTTTTAACTGAAACAACTTTTACATCAACATAAATTAGAGAGCAATGAACTACCGCGGGAAGTTGTTCTGTTACACTGAAACGGAAATGTGTCAACAACTGACTTCCCCACTGTTTGCTCTATGTGTGGTATGAGATCACCAACTGTCAGCTTGGGGGAGGAGCTGCGACGATAACATGCACACGGCTCATGTTCGGATGATCTGATAGCCCCAACACAGCTCGGACACATCAACACAACATGCAAGCTAATGACTCTTGGATGGCACCAGTGCAAACTTCAGTAACTTATAGTCTCGGATGGCACCAGTGCTAACTTCAGCTACTTATAGTCGTGGATGAAAATAGTGCTATCTTCGATAACTTAGAACACTGTTCGGATCTAATCGAAATTACGTTTGTGTCCATTGTGATAGCAAGTGTCTATAGCATCGCCGTGCTACAGGTAATCATCTATTGTATTTTGTTGATTGTTTTGTTGAAGAGAGAATGAATTGCTCTGAGTTTGTCTTGGTTGATGGCTTTAATGCAGACGGACTGATAGACAGAGGGACAAACAGACAGACGGAAGGCAGACTAGTTACATGGCTGAATGAATGGGTGAAGTGATCAATGAAAAACTCTTTCAAATACGTGTGTCTCTGAGTACATGCTATTATTGATTGTCTTTGCAATTACTGAAACCACAAGAAATGTTTATGTATACATTGTTAAAAGATACGGACATATGGTAGTTGGCCAAAAATTTTGAAGAAAATTATCTTCACCTCAATATCAAAAAATGGCAACCTGAAATTATGCACCAACTATAGAACTATTTCCCTGATCAGTCGCGCTATGTTGTCTTTTGGGCCATTTTCTTCAATGTTCGCAAATTGCGGAACATCAACAATTTTTTGTTTTGTTTTTTTGTTTGTGGTATTCTAAACGAAAAGCTTAATATTCTAAGCGTGCATCATGTTTTAATTCATGAAATAGCTGTAATCCCTTACACTCCCTCCCATCCCCTCCCCCACCCCTCACCGTTCCAGTGAATGATTCCTCTAAAATCATTATGGGAAGACTTCAAAAGAAAATGGAAGAGGCGATTAATGTGGTTCAAATTGGATGTAGACAAGGGAGAGGAACACGAGATCACATACTCAACATGCGTTTAATAATAGAGAAAAGCAGAGAATTAAACATATTCTAATTCTTTGTGGATTATTCAAAGGCATTTGACTGTGTACAACATCAGAAACTTTCGAAATCATGAGGAATACGGAATCTCCATCACACGTAGTACAACTCATAAAATTACTCTATCTAGACCAACAAGAGCCGGTCTCCCTGGTCCAGAAGTTACCCGACTTTCTCCGTAATCCCGTATACTCTCGTGAGTAACGTGACGTGCGCGAGAATTGGATTGGTTGCGGTTCTCTCCGGGTCGGTAACTTACGGAGTATGTGAGCCGGTCGCTCAGAAAGCAATGGCAAACTACTGTGCGTAATCTTGCCAAGAAATCAACAATCAGATGAAAGATGCTGACGTTGACAGCGATGTCCTGTAAGGGACCAACACGCAGTGCTTTAAATAGATAGCGAGACATCTGATTAGTTTGACATCAAGCAAGGAGTCCATCAGGGTTGTGTGCTGTCCCCCTATTTGTTTAACCTGTAAGCCAAAAATATAACAAGAAATGTCAGAGATGATATAAACAGGGAGCACCTCTGAAGTAGGAGTGGGTTTGTCTGATTGTGATTGACACTGTTAATAGAGAAAGCTAATCCACATGCAAAATTCAGTCAATCACTACTATAAATAGTGTGTATGGACTACGTGTGAGTTCACAGCGAGCAAGCGCAAAATAAATAAATAAATAAATAAAAATAAATAAACAGGGAACAATATGGTGTCCTTAATATCGGTGATCATAACATACCAGTGATTCGGTATGCTGATGATACAGTATTACTCTCCACATCACAGAATGGTAAAGAAAACTTAATAACCTCAATCCAAAGGAATAGTGAAAATCACAACTTATATCTTAACATGGCAAAGACAAAGATAATGCATACAGATAAAACTACTATAGAGAAAGAAGTATATGTTAATGAGGAAAAATTGGAGGTGGTGAAAAATTGCAAATATCTTGGGTCATTGATTACCAACAATAATGACACAATGATAAAAATTAAAATACGAATAACTTTTGCTCTTCAAAGACTAAAACAAGTGGATAGATTATTGAGTGGGACAGATAGAACTACACAAGTTAGAAATTTAAGAGCATGCATCTTTCCCATTGCAACATTTGCCTGGCAGACCTGGACACTTACTAAACAAGCTGAACAGCGCATAAATGCCTTTGAATATAAATGTTACAGAGGAGTTCTAAGAATATCTTAGATAAAGAAAAGTACAAATGCAACCTTACTTCAAGAGCTGAAAATTGAAAAAGGTTGGCTATTAACTACGATTAAAAAAAAAAAAAATTAAAATATTTTGGTCACTTGATACGTCATGAAAGTTTAGACTGAACAATACTGGAGAGGTTTATTCCTGGGAAGAGAGAAAGAGGAAAGCCAAAGAGAAAATGGGTGCAGGATTATGTGGCGGAGGATCTTCATTTGGGTGTATCGGACACGGGGCATCTTGCTTTCGACCGAGAAGTTTTCCGGAAGGTTGTTATGGGAGCGAGGTTCTGCAAAGGACATGCTACTGAATGAATGAAATGAAACACATCCAGACGCAGCCAGCAGAGCTGTAAGCATAGCAACTGGAATATACGACGGCAAGTGATTCCGAAGTAATATCCTCAGATGGGACGCAGAGGTGTTTCCAAGGCACCAGGGCTGGGTTCTATACTGGCCAAGACCTATTGACGCGTCCTCGCCGAGCGTCCTGGGCAACAGGTCCCTTCGGGGTCCTGGCTAAAAGTCAGTAGGATCGTTGATTCCTCCGAAGTCGGAGAGTGTCTGCCTGCACGGCGAGGAACCACCAGTCTGCACACCAATAAGCCAGACATGTGACAACGGATACTAACGCAAACCTCAGGTCATGTATACCATCACACTGATGTTAGACAACAGGATGTCTTCATCCGACATACATGACTTTGCGCTGGAGATCACAGCCAGCGAACACAAGCTAGCAAGCAAGCATATCCTCAGATGAAGAACAAAACAAGCTCTTACGACGTAGAGAGATGTGGAGGACGGAGGACTTAGATGTCCCTGAATCCACATTGTAGTCTAGAATGAGAGACTTGGAAGTAAGAATGGGTACGAACAGACTTAGAGGGACGTCGTCAACCAACACAGAACTGGTACTATTTGCCACCGGATGCTGATCCACATGTTGGAGAGGGAGGAGGGAGGAGCATTTCAGCAATTATGGAGATGTCGGAGTGCAAGGAAGATACACTAACAGATAACTAGCTAACTAACTAATTAACTGACTGACTGACTAACTGAGTGACTTAATGACTGACTAAATAACTAACTGACTGACTAACTATCTAACTAACTAACGAACTGATTGACTAACTAACTAACTCACTGACTGACCGGCTGACTGACTGACTAACTAACTGACTGACTGACTGACTGACTAACTAACTGATTGACTGACTGACTGATTGACTGACTAACTATCTAACTAACTTACGGACTGATTGACTAACTAACTAACTGACTGGCTGACTAAACTCTTAAGACTACATCTTCTGTGGCAGATACGAGCAGATACGTAGAACTCTACTACAGTGGCGCCCACTCCATTTCGGTACACGGTAACTGAAAGAGCTGATACACGTGACGAAAGGAGGCACTGGGGAGCAACAATCATATCTTCTAGTCACATATTACCAAAAGGAAGTCTAATAGAAGCACATAAAAATCATTTTCCCTGTAATGGGAGTTAATATTATCTAAATGACAGGGCTGGTTATATTGCTATAATAAGGAGGAGAAGAATCAGAAGAAGAAGAAGAAGAAGAAGAAGAAGAAGAAGAAGAAGAAGAAGAAGAAGAAGAAGAAGAAGAAGAAGAAGAAGAAGAAGAAGAAGAAGAAGAAGAAGAAGAAGAAGAAGAACTGACGTTTACAAAGTGGTTAGCGTGCTTGCACCCCAACACAATGGTATGTGTTCAGCGCTCTGCAGTGACAAGCCTATCCCCGGCCAGTGGCTCTCTAGGAGTGACCCAGCTTCAGCATATGCCTACCGGGTAAATGACAGAGTTTATTGTTTGGAGCGGAATGGCTGCGAAGAAAGAAACAGTTGACCCATCAACTGTATGTCATCACCTATAATGTGTGAAAGCTAGCCTCTAGGGCCGTATCTGGCGTGAGACTATCCTTACCGTTAGCTCAGCGACCAGTCCACAAGCAGCAGTGTTACAAACATCACTAACAGAATCAGCAACGTGTCTGCAGCCAACACTTTTGTACATTACACAAACGACAACAAACAACATGCACCTGAAAGCAATACAAGGGGCGTTCTGGTTAATCCAATGACAAATTCTGCCTCTCGGGTGGGAAGGACTGGTTCATTTCATATTTTAGGACAGGACAAAATGATGTCAGGCTACCAGTTTCATTTTTTTACACAATTCTCATAAATTCTAGAATATACACGATACCTATTTTATGAGACTGAGTCCATTTTAGAGCTGTGGTCGGAAAATATAACTGGGCCACTGTTGAGGTTTGAACCCGGACCCCAATAATCACAAGCAGTTTTGTTGTCTTCAGTAAACAGAACAAATAATGTATATCTGAAACTTACATGGTTGACAGAAGAAATAATGTCTGTCTGAAACTTACATGGTTGACAGAACAAATAATATATGTCTGAAACTTACATACCTGACAGAACAAATAATGTTTATCAGAAACTTACATGGTTGACAGTACAAATAATGTATGTCTGAAACTTACATGGTTGACAGAACAAATAATGTATGTCTGAAACTTACATGGTTGACAGAACAAATAATGTATGTCTGAAACTTACATGGTTGACAGAACAAATAATGTCTGTCTGAAACTTGCATGGTTGACAGAACAAATAATATATGTCTGAAACTTACATGGTTGACAGAACAAATAATGTATGTCTGAAACTTGCATGGTTGACAGAACAAATAATGTATGTCTGAAACTTGCATGGTTGACAGAACAAATAATATATGTCTGAAACTTACATGGTTGACAGAACAAATAATGTATGTCTGAAACTTACATGGTTGACAGAACAAATAATGTATGTCTGAAACTTACATGGTTGACAGAACAAATAATGTATGTCTGAAACTTGCATGGTTGACAGAACAAATAATATATGTCTGAAACTTACATGGTTGACAGAACAAATAATGTATGTCTGAAACTTACATGGCTGAGAGAACAAATAATGTATGTCTGAAACTTACATGGTTGACAGAACAAATAATATATGTCTGAAACTTACATGGTTGACAGAACAAATAATGTATGTCTGAAACTTGCATGGTTGACAGAACAAATAATGTATGTCTGAAACTTTCATGGTTGACAGAACAAATAATGTATGTGTGAAACTTACATGGTTGATAGAACAAATAATATATGTCTGAAACTTGCATGGTTGATAGAACAAATAATGTATGTCTGAAACTTACATGGTTGACAGAACAAATAATGTATGTGTGAAACTTACATGGTTGACAGAACAAATAATGAATACCTGAAACTTACATGGTTGGCAGGACAAAAAATGTATGTCTGAAACTACATGGTTGACAGAACAAATAATATATGTCTGAAACTTGCATGGTTGACAGAACAAATAATGTATGTCTGAAACTTACATACCTGACAGAACAAATAATGTCTGTCTGAAACTTGCATGGTTGACAGAACAAATAATATATGTATGAAACTTACATGGTTGACAGAAAAATAATGTATGTCTGAAACTTGCATGGTTGACAGAACAAATAATATATGTCTGAAACTTACATGGTTGAAAGAACAAATAATATATGTCTGAAACTTGCATGGTTGACTGAACAAATAATATATATCTGAAACTTACATGGTTTGCAGGACAAATAATGTATGTCTGAAACTACATGGTTGACAAAACAAATAATATATGTCTGAAACTTGCATGGTTGAAAGAACAAATAATGTATGTCTGAAACTTACATGGTTGATATAACAAATAATATATGTCTGAAACTTGCATGGTTGACAGAACAAATAATATATGTCTGAAACTTGCATGGTTGACTGAACAAATAATATATATCTGAAACTTACATGGTTTGCAGGACAAATAATGTATGTCTGAAACTACATGGTTGACAAAACAAATAATATATGTCTGAAACTTGCATGGTTGAAAGAACAAATAATGTCTGTCTGAAACATATGATTGACAGAACAAATTATATATTTCTGAAACTTACATGGTTGACAGAACAATTAATGTGTGTCTGAAACTTACATGGTTGACAGAACAAATAATGTATGTCTGAAACTTACATGGTTGACAGTACAAATAATTATGTCTGAGACTTACATGTTTGACAGAACAAATAATGCATGTCGTTTGAGACTTACATGGTTGCAAACATATAACTCAATTTGTTTTGTTTTCTCATTGCTAACAGGGCGACGCCGTGATCCAGTCTATAAAACCTGGATATCTGCTGCAACATGTCATATTTTCTAATAAATCGACCATATCTCTGGCATGGGAATATAATGAAGCTGATACTTACTATGGTATTGCTAAGCCTATTTGCAGTATCTGAGATTATAGCACAGACTGGCAGCTCCATTACCACAGAGTTTGCAATGTCTGCGTCTACTGAGGCAGGCATGACTATCCCAGCTCCAGCCGACAGGGTGTGCAAGCACACACATTCACGCGTCTACCACGCAGAATGCATACGCTGCAATTTTTCAACAGATCCATGTCACCCAAGAGGTTTTCTTGGTAAAGTAATGGTTTCATCTTTTTGCTTTCACTCGTATACTTAGATTCT